>MU107140.1:31271-55456 GCA_012274485.2 Sinapis alba | reverse complement strand
CAGGATGAATCACTATGTAAGAAAATTGATTTGGAACCATTATTCAGTGGAGAGTATACATGAATTTGAATAAATCCCAAAGGAGTTATGTTTAAGAAGTTATTCTACTTTCTAATCAGGATATCCATGTTTAGCATGTTTGGACACATGACAAGTTCTTCAAGCTTCTAATCAAACCAGGATGAATCACTATGTAAAAAGCTTGATTTGGAACCATTATTCAGTGGAGAGTCTTTCATAAAGTTGAATAAATTCCATAGGAGTTATGTTGAATAACTTATTCCACTTCCTAATCAGGATATCCATGTTTAGCTTGTTTGGACAGATGGCAAGTTCTTTAAGCTTCTAATCAAACCCGGATGAATCACTATGTAAGAACCTTGATTTGGAACAATTATTAAGTGGAGAGTATCCATGAAGTTGAATAAATCCCGAAGGAGTTATGTTTAAGAAGTTATTCCACTTTCTAATCAGGATATCCATGTTTAGCCTGTTTGGACATATGGCAAGTTCTTCAAGCTCCTAATCAAACCAGGATAAATCACTATGTAAGAAGATTGATTTGGAACCATTATTCAGTGGAGAGTATCCATGAAGTTGAATAAATCCCAAAGTAGTTATGTTTAAGAAGTTATTCCACTTTCTAATCAGGATATCCATGTTTAGCCTGTTTGGACATATGACAAGTTCTTCAAGCTTCTTACTAAACAAGGATGAATCAATATGTACAAACTTTATTTGGAACCATTAATCAATGGAGACTCTTTCATGAAGTTGAATAAATCCCATAGGAGTTATGTTGAAGAAGTTATTCCACTTACTAATCATGATATCCATGTTTAGCCTGTTTGGACATATGGCAAGTTCTTCATGCTTCTAAACAAACCAAGATGAATCACTATGTAAGAAAGTTGATCTGGAACCATTATTCAGTGGATAGTATCCATGAAGTTGAATCAACCCCAAAGAGTTATGTTTAAAAAATTATTCCACTTTCTAATCAGGATATCCATGTTTAGCCTGTTTGGACATATGGCAAGTTCTTCATGCTTCTAAACAAACAAAGATGAATCACTATGTAAGAAGCTTGATCTGGAACCATTATTCGGTGGAGAGTATCCATGAAGTTTAATAAATCCCAAAGGAATTATGTTTAAGAAGTTATTCCACTTTCTAATCTAGATATCCATGTTTAGCCTTTTTGGACATATGGCAAGTTCTTCAAGCTTCTAATCAAACCAGGATGAATCACTATGTAAAAACTTGATTTGGAATCATTAATCAATGGAGAGTCTTCCATGAAGTTGAATAAATCCCATAGGTGTTATGTTGAATAACTTATTCCACTTTCTAATTAGGATATCCATGTTTAGCATGTTTGGACATATGGCAAGTTCTTCAAGCTTCTAATCAAACCCGGATGAATCACTATGTAGGAAACTTGATTTGGAACCACTATTCTGTGGAGAGTATCCATGAAGTTGAATAAATCCCAAAGGAGTTATGTTTAAGAAGTTATTCCACTTTCTAATCAGGATATCCATGTTTAGCCTGTTTGGACATATGGATAGTTCTTCAAGCTCCTAATCAAACCAGGATGAATCACTATGTAAGAAGATTGATTTGGAAACATTATTCAGTGGAGAGTATCAATGAAGTTGAATAAATCCCAAAGGAGTTATGTTTAAGAATTTATTCCACTTTCTAATCAGGATATCCATGTTTAGCATGTTTGGACATATGGCAAAGTCTGCAAGCTTCTAATCAAACCAGGATGAATCACTACGAAAGAAGCTTGATTTGGAACCATTAATCAATGGAGAGTCATTCATGAAATTGAATAAATCCCATAGAAGTTATGTTGAAGAAGTTATTCCACTTTCTAATCAGGATATCCATGTTTAGCCTGTTTGGACATATGGCAAGTTCTTCATGCTTCTAAACAAACCAAGATGAATCACTACGTAATAAGCTTTATCTGGAACCATTATTCAGTGGAGAGTATCCATGAGGTTGAATCAATCCCAAAGGAGTTATGTTTAAGAAGTTATTCCACTTTCTAATCAAGATATCCATGTTTAGCCTGTTTGGACATATGGCAAGTTCTTCAAGCTCCTAATCAAACCAGGATGAATCACTATGTAAGAAGATTTATTTGGAACCACTATTCAGTGGAGAGTATCCATGAAGTTGAATAAATCCCAAAGGATTTATGTTTAAGAAGTTATTCAACTTTCTAATCAGGATATCCATGTTTCTAATCAAGGACATTTTGCAAGCTATGCAAGCTTGTAATCAAACCAGGATGAATTACTATGTAAGAAGCTTGATTTGGAACCAATATTCAGTGGATAGTATCCATGAAGTTAAATAAATCCCAAAGGAGTTATGTTTAAGAAGTTATTCCACTTTCTAATCAGGATATCCATGTTTAACCTGTTTGGACATATGGCAAGTTCTTCAAGCTCCTACTCCAACCAGGATGAATCACTATGTAAGAAAATTGATTTGGAACCATTATTCAGTGGAGAGTATACATGTATTTGAATAAATTCCAAAGGAGTTATGTTTAAGAAGTTATTCCACTTTCTAATCAGGATATTCATGTTTAGCAAGTTTGGACATATGACAAGTTCTTAGAGCTTCTAATCAAACCAGGATGAATCACTATGTAAAAAGCTTGATTTCGAACCATTGTTCAGTGGAGAGTCTTTCATGAAGTTGAATAAATCCCATAGGAGTTATGTTGAATAACTTATTCCACTTTCTAATCAGGATATCCATGTTTAGCTTGTTTGGACATATGACAAGTTCTTCAAGCTTCTAATCAAACCCGGATGAATCACTATGTAAGAACCTTGATTTGGAACAATTATTCAGTGGAAAGTATCCATGAAGTTGAATAAATCCCAAAGGAGTTATGTTTAAGAAGTTATTCCACTTTCTAATCAGGATATCCATGTTTAGCCTGTTTGGACATATGGCAAGTTCTTCAAGCTCCTAATCCAACCAGGATGAATCACTATGTAAGAAAATTGATTTGGAACCATTATTCAGTGGAGAGTATACATGAATTTGAATAAATCCCAAAGGAGTTATGTTTAAGAAGTTATTCCACTTTCTAATCATGATATCCATGTTTAGCCTGTTTGGACATATGGCAAGTTCTTCATGTTTCTAAACAAACCAAGATGAATCACTACGTAAGAAAGTTAATCTGGAACCATTATTCAGTGGATAGTATCCATGAAGTTGAATCAACCCCAAAGGAGTTATGTTTAAAAAATTATTCCACTTTCTAATCAGGATATCCATGTTTAGCCTGTTTGGACATATGGCAAGTTCTTCATGCTTCTAAACAATCCAAGATGAATCACTATGTAAGAAGATTGATTTGGAAACATTATTCAGTGGAGAGTATCAATGAAGTTGAATAAATCCCAAAGGAGTTATGTTTAAGAAGTTATTCCACTTTCTAATCAGGATATCCATATTTAGCCTGTTTGGACATATGGCAAGTTCTTCATGCTTCTAAACAAACCAAGATGAATCACTATGTAAGAAGATTGATTTGGTAACATAATTCAGTGGAGAGTATCAATGAAGTTGAATAAATCCCAAAGGAGTTATGTTTAAGAAGTTATTCTACTTTCTAATCAGGATATCCATGTTTAGCATGTTTGGACATATGGCAAGTTCTGCATGCTTCTAAACAAACCAAGATGAATCACTACGTAATAAGCTTGATCTGGAACCATTATTCAGTGGAGAGTATCCATGAAGTTGAATTAATCCCAAAGGAGTTATGTTTAAGAAGTTATTCCCCTTTCTAATCAGGATATCCATGTTTAGCCTGTTTGGACATATGGCAAGTTCTTCAAGCTCCTAATCAAACCAGGATGAATCACTATGTAAGAAGATTTATTTGGAACCATTATTCAGTGGAGAGTATCCATGAAGTTGAATAAATCCAAAAGGATTTATGTTTAAGAAGTTATTCAACTTTCTAATCAGGATATCCATGTTTACCTATTTGGACATATGGCAAGCTCTGCAAGCTTGTAATCAAACCATGATGAATTACTACGTAAGAATCTTGATTTGGAACCATTATTCAGTGGATAGTATCCATGAAGTTGAATAAATCCCAAAGGAGTTATGTTTAAGATGTTATTCCACTTTCTAATCAGGATATCCATGTTTAGCATGTTTGGACATATGACAAGTTCTTCAAGCTTCTAATCAAACCAGGATGAATCACTATGTAAAAACCTTGATTTGGAACCATTATTCAATGGAGAGTCTTTCATGAAGTTGAATAAATCCCATAGGAGTTATGTTGAATAACTTATTCCACTTTCTAATCAGGATATCCATGTTTAGCTTGTTTGGACATATGGCAAGTTCTTTAAGCTTCTAATAAAACCCGAATGAATCACTATGTAAGAACCTTGATTTGGAACAATTATTCAGTGGAGAGTATCCATGAAGTTGAATAAATCCCAAAGGAGTTATGTTTAAGAAGTTATTCCACTTTCTAATCAGGATATCCATGTTTAGCCTGTTTGGACTTATGGCAAGTTCTTCAAGCTCCTAATCAAACCAGGATGAATCACTATGTAAGAAGATTGATTTGGAACCATTATTCAGTGGAGAGTATCCATGAAGTTGAATAAATCCCAAAGTAGTTATGTTTAAGAAGTTATTCCACTTTCTAATCAGGATATCCATGTTTATCATGTTTGGACATATGACAAGTTCTTCAAGCTTCTTACTAAACAAAGATGAATCAATATGTACAAACTTTATTTGGAACCATTAATCAATGGAGACTCTTTCATGAAGTTGAATAAATCACATAGGAGTTATGTTGAAGAAGTTATTCCACTTTCTAATCAGGATATCCATGTTAAGCCTGTTTGGACATATGGCAAGTTCTTCATGCTTCTAAACAAACCAAGATGAATCACTATGTAAGAAAGTTGATCTGGAACCATTATTCAGTGGATAGTATCCATGAAGTTGAATCAACCCCAAAGAGTTATGTTTAAAAAAATTTTCCACTTTCTAATCAGGATATCCATGTTTAGCCTGTTTGGACATATGGCAAGTTCTTCATGCTTCTAATCAAACAAAGATGAATCACTATGTAAGAAGCTTGATCTGGAACCATTATTCAGTGGAGAGTATCCATGAAGTTTAATAAATCCCAAAGGAATTATGTTTAAGAGGTTATTCCACTTTCTAATCAGGATATCCATGTTTAGCCTTTTTGGACATATGGCAAGTTCTTCAAGCTTCTTACTAAACAAGGATGAATCAATATGTACAAACTTTATTTGGAACCATTAATCAATGGAGACTCTTTCATGAAGTTGAATAAATCCCATAGGAGTTATGTTGAAGAAGTTATTCCACTTTCTAATCAGGATATCCATGTTTAGCCTGTTTGGACATATGACAAGTTCTTCAAGCTCCTAATCAAACCAGGATGAATCACTATGTAAGAAGATTTATTTGGAACCATTATTCAGTGGAGAGTATCCATGAAGTTGAATAAATCCCAAAGGATTTATGTTTAAGAAGTTATTCAACTTTCTAATCAGGAAATCCATGTTTACCTTTTTGGACATATGGCAAGTTCTGCAAGCTTGTAATCAAACCAGGATGAATTACTATGTAGAATCTTGATTTGGAACCATTATTCAGTGTATAGTATCCATGAAGTTGAATAAATCCCAAAGGATTTATATTAAAGAAGTTATTCCACTTTATAATCAGGATATCTATGTTTAGCATGTTTGGACATATGGCAAGTTTTTCAAGCTTCTAATCAAACCAGGATGAATCACTATGTAAGAAGCTTGATTTGGAACCATTATTCAGTGGATAGTATCCATGAAGTTGAATAAATCCCAAAGGAGTTATGTTTAAGAAGTTATTCCACTTTCTAATCTGGATATCCATGTTTAACATGTTTGGACATATGGCAAGTTCTTAAAGCTCCTAATCCAACCAGCATGAATCACTATGTAAGAAAATTGATTTGGAACCATTATTCAGTGGAGAGTGTACATGAATTTGAATAAATCCGAAAGGAGTTATGTTTAAGAAGTTATTCCACTTTCTAATCAGGATATCCATGTTTAGCATGTTTGGACATATGACAAGTTCTTCAAGCTTCTAATCAAACCAGGATGAATCACTATGTAAAAAGCTTGATTTGGAACCATTATTCAGTGGAGAGTCTTTCATGAAGTTGAATAAATCCCATAGGAGTTATGTTGAATAACTTATTCCACTTTCTAATTAGGATATCCATGTTTAGCTTGTTTGGACATATGGCAAGTTCTTTAAGCTTCTAATCAAACCCGGAAGAATCACTATGTAAGAACCTTGATTTGGAAAAATTATTCAGTGGAGAGTATCCATGAAGTTGAATAAATCCCAAAGGAGTTATGTTTAAGAAGTTATTCCACTTTCTAATCAGGATATCCATGTTTACCCTGTTTGGACATATGGCAAGTTCTTCAAGCTCCTTATCAAACCAGGATGAATCACTATGTAAGAAGATTGATTTGGAACCATAATTCAGTGGAGAGTATCCATGAAGTTGAATAAATCCCAAAGTAGTTATGTTTAAGAAGTTATTCCACTTTCTAATCAGGATATCCATGTTTAGCATGTTTGGACATATTACAAGTTCTTCAAGCTTCTTACTAAAAAGGATGAATCAATTTGTAGAAACTTTATTTTGGAACCATTAATCAATGGAGACTCTTTCATGAAGTTGAATAAATCCCATAGGAGTTATGTTGAAGAAGTTATTCCACTTTCTAATCAGGATATCCATGTTTAGCATGTTTGGACATATGGCAAGTTCGTCATGCTTCTAAACAAAAAAAGATGAATCACTATGTAAGAAGCTTGATCTGGAACCATTATTCAGTGGAGAATATCCATGAAGTTTAATAAATCCCAAATGAATTATGTTTAAGAGGTTATTCCACTTTCTAATCAGGATATCCATGTTTAGCCTTTTTGGACATATGGCAAGTTCTTCAAGCTTCTAATCAAACCAGGATGAATCACTATGTAAAAAATTGATTTGGAATCATTAATCAATGGAGATTCTTCCATGAAGTTGAATAAATCCCATAGGAGTTATGTTAAATAACTTATTCCACTTTCTAATTAGGATATCCATGTTTAGCATGTTTGGACATATGGCAAGTTCTTCAAGCTTCTAATCAAACCCGGATGAATCACTATGTAGGAAGCTTGATTTGGAACCATTATTCTTTGGAGAGTATCCATGAAGTTGAATAAATCCCAAAGGAGTTATGTTTTAGAAGTTATTCCACTTTCTAATCAGGATATCCATGTTTAGCTTGTTTGGACATATGGAAAGTTCTTCAAGCTCCTAATCAAACCAGGATGAATCACTATGTAAGAAGATTGATTTGGAAACATTATTCAGTGGAGAGTATCAATGAAGTTGAATAAATCCCAAAGGAGTTATGTTTAAGAAGTTATTCTACTTTCTAATCAGGATATCCATGTTTAGCATGTTTGGACATATGGCAAAGTCTGCAAGCTTCTAATCAAACCAAGATGAATCACTATGAAAG
Organism: Sinapis alba; assembly: GCA_012274485.2. Taxonomy (NCBI): domain Eukaryota; kingdom Viridiplantae; phylum Streptophyta; class Magnoliopsida; order Brassicales; family Brassicaceae; genus Sinapis; species Sinapis alba. Next base: position 47,825 of record MU107140.1, on the reverse strand, counting down.
AAGCTTGATTTGGAACCATTAATCAATGGAGAGTCTTTCCTGAAGTTGAATAAATCCCATAGAAGTTATGTTGAAGAAGTTATTCCACTTTCTAATCAGGATATCCATGTTTAGCATGTTTGGACATATGGCAAGTTCTTCATGCTTCTAAACAAACCAAGATGAATCACTACGTAATAAGCTTTATCTGGAACCATTATTCAGTGGAGAGTATCCATGAAGTTGAATCAATCCCAAAGGAGTTATGTTTAAGAAGTTATTCCACTTTCTAATCAAGATATCCATGTTTAGCCTGTTTGGACATATGGCAAGTTCTTCAAGCTCCTAATCAAACCAGGATGAATCACTATGTAAGAAGATTTATTTGGAACCATTATTCAGTGGAGAGTATCCATGAAGTTGAATAAATCCCAAAGGATTTATGTTTAAGAAGTTATTCAACTTTCTAATCAGGATATCCATGTTTACTTATTTGGACATATGGCAAGCTCTGCAAGCTTGTAATCAAACCAGGATGAATTACTATGTAAGAATCTTGATTTGGAACCATTATTCAGTGGATAGTATCCATGAAGTTGAATAAATCTCAAAGGAATTATCTTAAAGAAGTTATTCCACTTTCTAATCAGGATATCCATGTTTAGCCTGTTTGGACATATGGCAAGTTTTTCAAGCTTCTAATTAAACCAGGATGAATCACTATGTAAGAAGCTTGATTTGGAACCATTATTCAGTGGATAGTATCCATGAAGTTAAATAAATCCCAAAGGAGTTATGTTTAAGAAGTTATTCAACTTTCTAATCAGGATATCCATGTTTAACATGTTTGGACATATGTCAAGTTCTTCAAGCTCCTAATCCAACCAGGACGAATCACTATGTAAGAAAATTGATTTGGAACCATTATTCAGTGGAGAGTATACATGTATTTGAATAAATCCCAAAGGAGTTATGTTTAAGAAGTTATTCCACTTTCTAATCAGGATATCCATGTTTAGCAAGTTTGGACATATGACAAGTTCTTCAAGCTTCTAATCAAACCAGGGTGAATCACTATGTAAAAAGCTTGATTTGGAACCATTGTTCAGTGGAGAGTCTTTCTTGAAGTTGAATAAATCCAATAGGATTTATGTTGAATAACTTATTCAATTTTCTAATCAGGATATCCATGTTTAGCTTGTTTGGAAATATGGCAAGTTCTTTAAGCTTCTAATCAAACCCGGATGAATAACTATGTAAGAACCTTGATTTGGAACAATTATTCAGTGGAGAGTATCCATGAAGTTGAATAAATCCCAAAGGAGTTATGTTTAAAAAGTTATTCCACTTTCTAATCAGGATATCCATGTTTAGCCTGTTTGGACATATGGCAAGTTCTTCAAGCTCCTAATCCAACCAGGATGAATCACTATGTAAGAAAATTGATTTGGAACCATTATTCAGTGGATAGTATACATGAATTTGAATAAATCTCAAAGGAGTTATGTTTAAGAAGTTATTTCATTTTCTAATCAGGATATCCATGTTTAGCATGTTTGGACATATGACAAGTTCTTCAAGCTTCTAATCAAACCAGGATGAATCACTATGTAAAAAGCTTGATTTGGAACCTTTATTCAGTGGAGAGTCTTTCATGAAGTTGAATAAATCCCATAGGAGTTATGTTGAATACCTTATTCCACTTTCTAATCATGATATCCATGTTTAGCTTAATTGGACATATGGCAAGTTCTTTAAGCTTCTAATCAAACCCGGATGAATCACTATGTAAGAACCTTGATTTGGAAAAATTATTCAGGGGAGATTATCCATGAAGTTGAATAAATCCCAAAGGAGTTATATTTAAGATGTTATTCCACTTTCTTATCAGGATATCCATGTTTAGCGTGTTTGGACATATGGCAAGTTCTTCAAGCTCCTAATCAAACCAGGATGAATCACTATGTAAGAAGATTGATTTGGAACCATTATTCAGTGGAGAGTATCCATGAAGTTGAATAAATCCCAAACGAGTTATGTTTAAGAAGTTATTCCACTTTCTAATCAGGATATCCATGTTTAGCATGTTTGGACATATGGCAAGTTCTTCAAGCTTCTTACTAAACAAGGATGAATCAATATGTACAAACTTTATTTTGAACCATTAATCAATGGAGACTCTTTCATGAAGTTGAATAAATCCCATAGGAGTTATGTTGAAGAAGTTATTCCACTTTCTAATCAGGATATCCATGTTTAGCCTGTTTGGACATATGGCAAGTTCTTCATGCTTCTAAACAAACCAAGATGAATCACTATGTAAGAAAGTTGATCTGGAACCATTATTCAGTGGATAGTATCCATGAAGTTGAATCAACCCCAAAGGAGTTATGTTTAAAAAATTATTCCACTTTCTAATCAGGATATCCATGTTTAGCCTGTTTGGACATATGGCAAGTTCTTCATGCTTCTAAAAAAACAAAGATGAATCACTATGTAAGAAGATTGATTTGGAAACATTATTCAGTGGAGAGTATGAATGAAGTTGAATAAATCCCAAAGGAGTTATGTTTAAGAAGTTATTCCACTTTCTAATCAGGATATCCATGTTTAGCATGTTTGGACATATGGCAAGTTCTTTATGCTTCTAAACAAACCAAGATGAATCACTACGTAATAAGCTTGATTTGGAACCATTATTCAGTGGAGAGTATCCATGAAGTTGAATCAATCCCAAAGGAGTTATGTTTAAGAAGTTATTCCACTTTCTAATCAGGATATCCATGTTTAGCCTGTTTGGACATATGGCAAGTTCTTCAAGCTCCTAATCAAACCAGGATGAATCACTATGTAAGAAGATTTATTTGGAACCATTATTCAGTGGAGAGTATCCATGAAGTTGAATAAATCCCAAAGGATTTATGTTTAAGAAGTTATTCAACTTTCTAATCAGGATATCCATGTTTACCTATTTGGACATATGGCAAGCTCTGCAAGCTTGTAATCAAACCAGGATGAATTACTATGTAAGAATCTTGATTTGGAACCATTATTCAGTGGATAGTATCCATGAAGTTGAATAAATCCCAAAGGATTTATGTTAAAGAAGTTATTCCACTTTCTAATCAGGATATCCATGTTTAGCCTGTTTGGACATATGGCAAGTTTTTCAAGCTTCTAATCTAACCAGGATGAATCACTATGTAAGAAGCTTGATCTGGAACCATTATTCAGTGGATAGTATCCATGAAGTTGAATAAATCCCAAAGGAGTTATGTTTAAGAAGTTATTCCACTTTCTAATCAGGATATCCATGTTTAACCTCTTTGGACATATGGCAAGTTCTTCAAGCTCCTAATCAAACCATGATGAATCACTATGTAAGAAGATTGATTTGGAAACATTATTCAGTGGAGAGTATCAATGAAGTTGAATAAATCCCAAAGGAGTTATGTTTAAGAAGTTATTCCACTTTCTAATCAGGATATCGATGTTTAGCATGTTTGGACATATGGCAAAGTCTGCAAGCTTCTAATCAAACCAGTATGAATCACTATGAAAGAAGCTTGATTTGGAACCATTAATCAATGGAGAGTCTTTCATGAAGCTAAATAAATCCCATAGGAGTTATGTGGAAGAAGTTATTCCACTTTCTAATCAGGATATCCATGTTTAGCCTTTTTGGACATATGGAAAGTTCTTCATGCTTCTAAACAAACCAAGATGAATCACTACGTAATAAGCTTGATCTGGAACCATTATTCAGTGGAGAGTATCCATGAAGTTGAATCAATCCCAAAGGAGTTATGTTTAAGAAGTTATTCCACTTTCTAATCAGGATATCCATGTTTAGTCTGTTTGGACATATGGCAAGTTCTTCAAGCTTCTAATCAAACTAGGATGAATCACTATGTAAGAAGCTTTATTTGGAACCATTATTCAGTGGAGAGTATCCATGAAGTTGAATATATCCCAAAGGAGTTATGTTTAAGAAGGTATTCCACTTTCTAATCAGGATATCCATGTTTAGCCTGTTTGGACATATGGCAAGTTCTTCAAGCTCCTAATCAAACCAGGATGAATCACTATGTATGAAGATTTATTTGGAACCATTATTCAGTGGAGAGTATCCATGAAGTTGAATAAATCCCAAAGGATTTATGTTTAAGAAGTTATTCAACTTTCTAATCAGGATATCCATGTTTACCTCTTTGGACATATGGCAAGTTCTGCAAGCTTGTAATCAAACCAGGATGAAATACTATGTAAGAATCTTGATATGGAACCATTATTCAGTGGATAGTATCCATGAAGTTGAATAAATCCCAAAGGATTTATGTTAAAGAAGTTATTCCACTTTCTAATCAGGATATCCATGTTTAGCCTGTTTGGACATATGGCAAGTATTTCAAGCTTCTAATCAAACCAGGATGAATCACTACGTAAGAAAATTGATTTGGAACTATTATTCAGTGGAGACTATACATGAATTTGAATAAATCCCAAAGGAGTTATGTTTCAGAAGTTATTCCACTTTCTAATCAGGATATCCATGTTTAGCATGTTTGGACATATGGCCAGTTCTTCAAGCTTCTAATCAAACCAGGATGAATCACTATGTAAAAAGCTTGATTTGGAACCATTATTCAGTGGAGAGTCTTTCATGAATTGAATAAATCCCATAGGAGTTATGTTGAATAACTTATTCCACTTTCTAATCAGGATATCCATGTTTAGCTTGTTTGGACATATGGCAAGTTCTTCAAGTTTCTAATCAAACCCGGATGAATCACTATGTAAGAACCTTGATTTGGAAACATTATTCAGTGGAGAGTATCAATGAAGTTGAATAAATCTCAAAGGAGTTATGTTTAAGAAATTATTCCACTTTCTAATCAGGATATCCATGTTTAGCATGTTTGGACATATGTCAAAGTCTTCAAGCTTCTAATCAAACCAGGATGAATCACTATGAAAGAAGCTTGATTTGGAACCATTAATCAATGGAGATTCTTTCATGAAGTTGAATAAATCCCATAGGAGTTATTTTGAAGAAGTTATTCCACTTTCTAATCAGGATATCCATGTTTAGCCTGTTTGGACATATGGCAAGTTCTTCATGCTTCTAAATAAACCAAGATGAATCACTATGTAATAAGCTTGATCTGGAACCATTATTCAGTGGAGAGTATCCATGAAGTTGAATCAATCCCAAAGGAGTTATGTTTATGAAGTTATTCCACTTTCTAATCATGATATCCATGTTTAGCCTGTTTGGACATATGGCAAGTTCTTCAAGCTTCTAATCAAACAAGGATGAATCACTAAGTAAGAAGCTTTATTTGGAACCATTATTCAGTGGAGAGTATCCACAAAGTTGAATAAATCCCAAAGGAGTTATGTTTAAGAAGTTATTCCACTTTCTAATCAGGATATCCATGTTTAGCCTGTTTGGACATATGACAAGTTTTTCAAGCTCCTAATCAAGCCAGGATGAATCCCTATGCAAGAAGCTTGATTTGGAAGCATGAAGCGTCATGACCGATTACTTCACAAAATGGGTTGAAGGAAAAGCTTATGTCCAAATCACCGAGAAGGAAGTCCAGAGTTTCGTCTGGAAATACATCATATGTCGACACAGACTACCCTACGAGATTGTAACCGACAATGGAAGTCAGTTTACCTCTACCAAGTTTCGCGAATTCTGCGAGAAGTGGAGAATTCGCCTCAGCTTCTCAACTCCCAGGTATCCGCAAGGGAATGGGCAAGCGGAGGCAACAAATAAAGTCATTATAGACGGGATCAAAAAAAAGGCTGGATCTTAAGAAAGGACGTTGGGCAGACGAGTTGGAGGGAGTACTATGGTCCCATCGCACGACGCCCCGAAGTGCTACAGGAAAAACCCCCTTTTCCTTGGCGTACGGCGTCGAAGCAATGGCCCCAGCCAAGGTCAATGTCACCATCTTCAGAAGATTAACGCTCCCTCAACATCAAGATCTCAACCAGGAAATGATGATTGATTCTCTTGATCAACTCGAAAAGCGTCGGGATCAGGCCCTATTACGGATTCAAAACTATCAACATCTCGCCGAATCCTACTACAACAGAAAAGTCCGATTGCGCCCAATACAACTTGGCGACCTCGTCCTCCAAAAAGTCTTTGAAAATACCAAAGAGTGGAGAGCAGGTAAACTCGACACTAACTGGGAAGGATCCTACAAAGTAAAACACGTGGTCAAACCAGGAGTTTATCGACTCGAAACATCCTCTGGCGAACAAATACCAAGATCCTGGAACTCAATCAACTTGAAGCGTTATTTCAGCGCCTAGAGGAAGAAAGGGGAACTACGAGTGACTTGATCCCTTCTCGGGTACGTAGGAAGCCTTTAACCGGGTTCAGTCACAAAAAAAAAAAAAAGAACTACGAGTGACTTGATCCCTTCTCGGGTACGTAGGCAGCCTTTAACCGGGTTCAGTCACAAAAACTAAAAAAAAAAAAAAAAATGAATGCATACTCGCATGACGATCTCCCCTTGATCATTATTCGATTAAAACCTAACTCGGTTCTCGTCGAAATTAGTCACCTTCTCTTCTTTAAAAGAGAAGAAGGTTGGCACGTAATCCAAGTCGAATGATATCATATCACAATAGATAAAAGGAAAAACTATTCAAAACACTTTGAAGGGTTTTGAGTATGTTTCTTCCTAGACTTTACATGGTGACATTGTCGGTCTATCTGACGAGATAATTCCTATTTGTTAACCTAGAAAGTAACACGAAATGTCGACATTGGCACGATTATCATATCGGTTGATGCTCTTAAGTTCCGTAATAAAAAAAATCGCATAAAAAAACTTATACTTCATAAGTTAAAAGAAGAAGCCGAGTTCGGCAATAAGTTTTTACATCAGAAACAAAAAAGGAAAATACATAAAAGTACGACATTTTTATCAGGATCGGAGATCTTCAATGTCTTGGGGAGAGATCACTGCCATATTGGAGCCGTGCTCGTCGATTCCTATCAAGGTAAGGTCAATCTCTGAGGCTTCGACAACCTCCATCCCTTGAAGCTCCCCTTGATATTTCGCCTCGTCGGCCCTGGCCTGTTGGAGAATCTCCTCCATCGACAACCCTTGAGAGTCGATCTTCTCAAGGATCTCTTGGATCCCTTTTGCTTGGGAGTACAGGGCCAGCTTGGATTGGATCAATGGCTGCTCCTCAATAAATTGGCGCATCTTGTCGTACACCGGCGCAATTTGATTCTTCAAGGAAGATTCAACCCGGAGTCTTTCCCTCTTGACCTCGAGCTCTCGAGACTCCCTCAACCTTCTGGTCGTCGTCTCGAATCTGTCTTGGATCTCGGCATTCTCCTGTTCCAAGTTCTGGCACCGGGTCTCGAGGCCCCCATTCAGAGCCTTGAGTTCCTCTAACTCTTTTGAAAGAGCTTCTGCACGCTCTGCGGCTTCAATCTTCTCAGCGTTCAAGGCGCCGATTTGCTCCTCGTACCAGCCGCATTTGTAAGCCAGCTCGGCGATCTCTTTCCTCTTCTTCTTCAGAGCTCCGGTTTTGGACGCAATCTTCTCGTCCTGAGCCTTCAGCTTGGCTTGATAATATCTAACCATGAGATTAGCACTTCCGAAGAACTGGATAATAATAAATAAAACAACAACAGGTTAGCAAAGAAGAGACCGACCAACGGTGAAAAGATGAGACACTTACGATGGCTCCTGCTCGGGTCATCTCGCGGTACCAACTGCGTTGCGAGAGCTGCTCCAACTCGGGCATTCCCCTCCTCTTTAGTTGGATTTGGCGGAATAAGCGTGCCGGTGCCTCGTTGTCTTCAATGAAGAGAACAGAGAGGTGCCGATATTGGAAATCCACGAAGAGGAGGATATCCGACTTCCTCTTCATGACCCGCTAAAACTGGTTCGGTAGGTTCCTCGCATCGAGTCTCCACCATCTGGGGGCTTGCTTGGTGCTACATGTCGGCACCTCGGTAGTAATAGCAGGGATAGTGGGAGAAAGCGCAAGTATCTCCTCGTCACCGAGACCTTCAGGCCGGCCAACATCTTCCGCGTTTTGCTGTGGCTCTTCAGTCACAAGAGATCGGGTTGGGCTGCTCCTAGGAATCTCTTCCTCGGCAGTTGCAGACCTTCTTCATTTGGCAGGTCGGCCGGACCCTGGTAAGTCGTCCTCATGGACTGGGGTTCCGATGGTATCAGCGTACGAGGGAAGAGACGCAAGATTTATCTTTCCCATTTTGGAAATGAGATTTGGCGAGGAGTCGGTAGCTTCATCGGATACAGACATGTCGTCAGCATATACAATTATGTCAATAAGTAAAGCGCAATTGAAGAATAGATTACCTCGGCTAATTCTCTTTAAAGGAGCTTGAATGCGGGCCTCGCTGATGTCAGGCCAGTGGTTGTGACTCAAAGTTCTAATAGCTTCTACTTCCTCGAGGAAAGATCCGGTGCCCCCTTGCGACCACTTAGAGAGGCGATCTGCACCAAAAAAGAAAACAAATGAAGTGGATCAGTAGAAGTGCAGTAGATTCAGATCTCGGAGTCATACCAATGTTAGCATTTAAATAGCCATTCAAAACTATAGACGGGTCTTCAAAAGAAGCATCATTGATCTTGACGTAGAAGTAGGCCCGATTCCAGAAGTTTACTTTCGATGGCTTCCCGGTAATTACGTTGTACTTTGGGACCATCTTTCCGTAAAAAAAAAACCTGTTTTTGCCGTGATGCTCGGTGTCGTAAGCTCCTCAAAAAGTTGAACCGACATTGAAATACCCGACTCGGCGGCAAGAATGGTGAGTGTAACCAAAATCATAATCCCGTTGGCTGTGTACTGGCCAAGGGCTATCCTCCTCCGGTGGCAGTAAGTCGTCAGAAACTCGGGAAGAGGCCACCACAACGAACAAATTAACAATTGGCAAACCATGACTCGTAGACGCATGCATATCCTGCAGGGGGGTCCATGGTCTTTGATGGTCTGCCGGGATAAGGAACGAAAACCCTGAAGGCGGATTGGTCTGGAGAACCAATCTACGAACACTCTTGAATTTAGATCGGGTGGCGAAGTGGTTCTCCCATCGTTGGTTCTTCTTAACACTGAGGCGACGTTCCTGCTCCGGGTCGATCTCTTTGTCGAATTCAAATTTGGTTCCGGTCCAGCGCATCAGAAGCAAGTCGGCTAAGTGAAGGCTTATTTCCTTCTCGGCTGCGGTTTTATCCTTGGCGGTAGGAGGAAGCTTTTCGGGTTGTGAACTCGGTATCATTTCTTCAGTCGCATCATCTATAGCAGCCTGACCCGAGGCCTCTCTTTCATCCAGACCCAAGCTGAATTGAACAACGCTGCGCTCATTCTCGTTCAATTCTGCCAAGTCGTCACTTGTCGGTCTCGGAGCCATTCCTCCGAGCATAATCGCTCTTGGACCGAGGAGTCCCGGAGAGCTATCATTGTCAGAGTCAGAAGCGGTGGCAATCGCCTTTCCCTTCAACGAGCAACGGCGGATAGGAGAAGACATCTTGATCGGAAAGCTGTTCTAGAGAGAGAAAGAAGAGAGAAGTCAGAGAGAATGGGGGAATACCTTAATCGATTGAAGCAGCAAGTAGATAGAAGAATAAGGAATGAAGGGAGGCTTTTATAGACAACTTGGTGCGGAAGACGAGCNAAGAAGAGAGAAGTCAGAGAGAATGGGGGAATACCTTAATCGATTGAAGCAGCAAGTAGATAGAAGAATAAGGAATGAAGGGAGGCTTTTATAGACAACTTGGTGCGGAAGACGAGCAGTCGTCATAATTAGGTCTAAAGACCTATGGACGATGACACGTGTCCCACTAACTCCGAATCTCGAGAAAACATGGAAGAAGAGCGCTTGGCTGTTAAAAATCATATAAACGTACCGAGATAGGTTACAACAAAACTGGAGACAATCTCGCAAGACCGATAACCGAGGTCACATCATCAATGAACCCATTCGTAGAAATTCATCGGAAAACATCGAGATGACATTTTCGATGAACTGGGGGGGACTTATTGTTGGGGATAGATTGCATCTACCCCCATAGACCCATCTTTGACGAGATCTCGGCCCAAAGAGAAGTATCAAAGTCGGCCCATATGGCCCAGAACCGACTTTCAGGCATATATATGTAGAGAAAGTCGAATTGAAGGAGGACACACAGAGACATTGGAGATTAAGCCTAGAAACTAGGGTTTCCTTGGAATTACTTGTTCTTGCTTTACTCTTCATATAAACACTCAAATTCATTCAATAAAGACTCGATTTGTTCTCTAAATCATCTATTTGCCAAAACTCACCATCGAAATCGATAATTGCTCAAGATCATCGATTTCAGATTCAACACTTGTCTAGACCAAAACATTTGACATCACTGGAACAAACCATCACAAACATTTGAGGCAGAGAATTAATCAGATCAAATCTCTTACAGTGTTCTTGAGAGTTCAGAGAGAATGACTTAGCATATGTTTCTGCTTCAATGTTGGGCTGCTCCAACTCTTCTTATGGTGGTGAATTCTTTTGTGCTTCTTCTGATAGGTTTTCTTCTAAGACCTGAGATACTGACTCAAGGCTACTCGGTTTCACCGGTTCAATACAGGTTAGTTCATCACGAGCACTACTAATAAAATTTTCAGATTGAGAAGAGAAAAGAGAGAACTCATTTTCTGTCTCAGTTTCTTCTATTATCTTAGATGACTCTGTTTTCAGCTCTTGGATGATATGCTTCTGCTTGCTGCAACTCATTGGGACAGTAACCTTTGAGGAAGGTTGTGTGGATGGTCTCACACTCTGGTCTTTTGCAAACTCCTTGATTACTTGCTGTGCAATCCTTTTGAAATTATCTTGAAACAAATGGCTGTGAAAATAATCAAATTATGCTTGTTGTTACTGAGACTTCTTTATGGGATCACGACCAAAGCAAGCACTTTTCTCTTCTCTGGCATATCTAGGATGTTCTCTGCTCCTCCTAATTGGTTCCTCTTGCCTCCCTGGTCGTGCCTTTTCCTGCACAAAATCAGAATGGTTAAATATCGATTTTTCTTTTCTTATCAAATTCTGTCTTTTTTCCAGCAAACTCTTTGTGGAAGAACTGAATTGATCATGATGTGTGCTCCTCCTGTTAAGCTTTTCCAGTGACCTCCTAGATGGTATCCTTTCCTGCTCATAACCAGACTCATCAATATCATATGAATCTCTTTTTCTCATAGATTTTTCTCTTCTTTCCAAGGCTGCTTTTGTAGCAGAGTCAANTGTGTGCTCCTCCTGTTAAGCTTTTCCAGTGACCTCCTAGATGGTATCCTTTCCTGCTCATAACCAGACTCATCAATATCATATGAATCTCTTTTTCTCATAGATTTTTCTCTTCTTTCCAAGGCTGCTTTTGTAGCAGAGTCAAACATGTTGGAATCTAACTCCTTTTCAGGATGTCTCCTTCTGCCATTGCTTACTCCATACATGGATTCCTATTAAGAAACTCAATAAGAAAATTAACACAATAACATATAGCCGAAGCTTCACTTCTCTCAAGTGTTTCTCTCTGATTTTCTATGATTTTTCTATTGTGAATCCAAAAGTTCAGCAACAAAGAAAGATCAAGCCTTTAGAGATCAATTCCCCAACCCCAAAACAGAAGAAAGAGATAGAAAGATTGCAAGATTTTTGTTTGCAAGAGGCTTTACCACAAAAGGCTGGATTTCTCTTCAGCTAAGTTAGATTTCTCTTCAACTTTTTTCTTAAATCTTTTCGATTTGCTTTTTTTTTTTTTAATCTGGTTGGCCCTCTTGCAGATACACAGATAGAAACATAAGAACTTTAGGAAAAAATTGCAGAGAATAAAAAACAGATTCCCCAAAAAAAAAGAGAAGAAATCAAAAGCTTGAGAATCAAACCAAAATTTTTGAGAGTTTCAGATTTAAACCCAGATCAAGAGCCTTCAAATCTACTCTGATACCACTTGATGAATCCCTTATGAGGAGATCCTTTTTGTCCCTGATTCTATGAAGGATGATCTGGACTGATCAAATCTTGTATAGATGTGTTGGTGATCAAGAGAATGAACTCTGATTTTAATCACAAACAAGATGAAATTGGAGAATGAACTCCTTAGCAATCAGTGTTCAAAGATGAACAAAGGATTCACAAATTTAGAGAGAGTTTTTGATAAAAAGGGTGAATAATATTTCTGAAAAAAAAAAAAAAGAGTTTAAGTAGAGAAGAAGGAAATGAAAAGTCCTAAAATTGTAGAAAAATAAGATAAACTTAATTAAAACTACAATTGTCTTGAAAACTCAATAATAATTATTTTGGCTGATGTCTTGACTTTATTTTCGTGGCTTGTCCATCAGCAAGACATATTGGATCCTTAACTTGTCGATTTAATCTCCTTTTGGGCTGAAAAAGACCATTTGATGCAACAAAAGAATTGGGCTGAATTTCTTTTCTTCCAGCCTGATCCATCATGCCAATATCATCACTCAGCTAGTTCATCTCATTCTGCTCCTCTTCAGTGTCACTCAGCTGGTTCAGCTCATCCAGCTCCTCTAGATCAGAATCAGCAACTGGTTCAGTCAGGGTTGCATCATCTCCTCCTCCTTTAAAAATATTTTTCCTCAAATATGTATCTCCTACATCAAAAGGAAACAAGTAAGACACAATACAAAGGTTTAAGAAAAGAAACATGTAAGCAACAGTAAAATAAAGTTTTGGAGAGAAACTTCCTTCCAAGAAACTTCCTTGGAGTTTTGAAGCCATTTTCCTCAAGTACTTCCATCTCCAAATCTCAGGCTTATAAGATTTGCATTTGCTATTGTTCCTTGCACTCCTTTGGGACAGATCCTGCTGTTCCTGGATACTCAAAACGGAGACTAGGAATCAAGTGTCATATAGGAAAAACATGTTCTTAATCTGATCAATAACCAAGCATTTCTTTCTGAGAACATGTTGCACTTGTTTCAGATTTTCAAAATGCCTATCAAAGTAAGTGTTGTAAACCAGAATGGTTACAAGGCATGAAGTACCATAAATCAACTTCAAAATGTGCCCCACATGATCAGAATCAGAACACAAAAGTTTAAGTTCAAGATCAGATTCAGAATCAGAGCCAGAATGGTTACAAGGCATGATGTCTTGACTTTATTTTCGTGGCTAGTCCATCAGCAAGACATATTGGATCCTTAACTTGTGTATTTGATCTCCTATTGGGCTGAAAAAGACCATTTGATGCAACAAAAGAATTGGGCTGAATTTCTTTCCTTCCAGCCTGATCCTTCATGCCAATATCATCACTCAGTTGGTTCATCTCATCCTGTTCCTCTTCAGTGTCACTCAGCTGGTTCAGCTCATCCAGCTCCTCTAGATCCGAACCAGCAACTGGTTCAGTCAGGGTTGCATCATTTAGCCTTTTTTTACATATGGCAAAGTCTGCAAGCTTCTAATCAAACCAGGATGAGTTACTATGTAAGAAGCTTGATTTGGAACCATAATTCAGTGGAGAGTATCCATGAAGTTGAATAAATCCCAAAGGAGTTATGTTTAAGAAGTTATTCCACTTTTTAATCATGATATCCATGTTTAGCCTGTTTGGACATATGGCAAGTTCTTCAAGCTTCTAATCAAACAAGGATGAATCACTATGTAAAAAGCTTTATTTGGAACCATTAATCAATGGAGAGTCTTTCATGAAGTTGAATAAATCCCATAGGAGTTATGTTGAAAAAGTTATTCCACTTTCTAATCAGGATATCCATGTTTAGCATGTTTGGACATATGGCAAGTTCTTCATGCTTCTAAACAAACCAAGATGAATCACTATGTAATAAGCTTGATCTGGAACCATTATTCAGTGGAGAGTATCCATGAAGTTTAATCAATCCCAAAGGAGTTATGTTTAAGAAGTTATTCCACTTTCTAATCATGATATCCATGTTTAGCCTGTTTGGACATATGGCCAGTTCTTCAAGCTTCTAATCAAACCAGGATGAATCACTATGTAAAAAGCTTGATTTGCAACCATTAACCAATGGGGAGTCTTTCATGAATTTAAATAAACCCCATAGGAGTTATGTTTAAGAAGTTATTCCACTTTCTAATCAGGATATCCATGTTTAGCATGTTTGGACATATGACAAGTTCTTCATATTGACTATGAAGAAGAATAAGAGACAATAAGAGAAGGGTAAGTAAGCGTCTTGGATTACAAGGAAGTCTGTACAACTTGTACGGATTAGACTTCATCCCATCCGTGACCTAACTTGACTTGGAGGCAAAGGAACTGATGGGAATGTCGACCACTTTGATTCATAAACAAGAGAAGGCCGTTGGAGATATTTGTACATGAAGAAACATTTAAATAAAGGAGTCACATGTTGAGGTTAGCCTTGGAGCCGTTTGGGTCCTGTCCCTTTCACTGTCCAGACGCGCCAGCATGAGACATAATTGTTTATCATTTCCCATTGTTTATTGTTTCTCCTGTCCTGATTGTCTAGTCTATATAAAGACATGTAACCCTTTGTAGTTTAATTAAGGAAATCAGATCCTTCCTATTCTCTTCTATTCTTGGTCAACTAACTTACTTCTCCCTCTCTCTCCTTTCTTATCCGGATCAAACTCTCTCTCTCTCTCTCTCACTTGTTCTTCACATGTTCTTCACTTGTTCTTCACGTGTTCTTCACTAAAATTACATGGTATCAGAGCTTTAAGCTTCTGAGAACCCATTTTCCTTCCGCAAATCTACTCTGAAACTCACTCCCTTCCATTCTACTCGGTTACTCTCTTGAAAAGTCATCCTACAAAATTTTTATTCTAAGCGAGTGAGAGAAAGTGTTCTTGAGTGTTCTTGAGGATTAGTTGAGGAGTCTTCCTTTGTGTTGAACGTGCTCACTCTTTTCTGTCCCTCTCCTAGACTCGTTCACNTACATGGTATCAGAGCTTTAAGCTTCTGAGAACCTATTTTCCTTCCGCAAATCTACTCTGAAACTCACTCCCTTCCATTCTACTCGGTCACTCTCTTGAAAAACAATCCTACAAAATTCTTAGTCTAAGCGAGTGAGAGAAAGTGTTCTTGAGTGTTCTTGAGGATTAGTTGAGGAGTCTTCCTTTGTGTTGAACGTGCTCACTCTTTTCTGTCCCACTCTCTTCTGTTCCTCTCCTAGACTCGTTCACCTAAGTTTGAAATTCAAACTGTACTTGGCGCCTCTCTCATCTCAAGGAAACCATGGAGCAACAAAGACCAGTTCACATTCCGAGTGTCCTCAAAGGGACAAACTACATTACTTGGTCAAGACTAACCAAGACTGCCCTTGGAGGAAGAGGATTGTGGGGGCATATCACATCAAGTGAAGCACCAAAGCAAATCACCCAAGGGGAAGATGGCAAGGAGGTTGTAGTGACTGATGAAGGCAAATGGGAACAAGAAGATCTCATGGTGCTGTCAGCCTTGCGAAGCTCACTTGACACACCTATCATGGACTGTTACTTACACTGTGAGACAGCCAAGAAGCTATGGGACACCTTATACAAGGTGTATGGCAACACCTCAAACCTTACAAGGATCTTTGAAGTAAAGAGAGCCATCAACAATCTACATCAAGAAGAGATGGATCTTACCAAGCACTTGGGAAAGTACAGCCAACTGTGGTCTGAGCTTGAGATACTTAGACCAAGTACCACTGACCCTAACACTCTTGAAGAAAGGCGTGAGCAAGACAAAGTATTTGGGTTACTTCTCACACTGAACTCAAGCTTCAGTGACCTTCTCAAACACATATTGCGAGCCAAGGATCTCCCTAGCTCTAATGATGTGTGTGCCCAACTTCAGAAAGAGTTAGGCTCAAATGGCTTGTTTGGTGGAAAAGGAGTACTCTCTATGGGAAACAAGGCTGACAAGGTGGGGAATGCTTCAGCAAATAAAGCCTACTTCAAACCAAGAGGAGGAAGAGACAAATCTGTGACTTGCGAGCATCGCAAGAGGCAAGGGCACTCAAAAAACAATTGCTGGATCCTCCACCCACACCTTAGGCCAGCTCCAGCCAACAAGTACAATCAAGCAAGAGCAAATAAAGCTGTTCAACAGAATGACCAGCAGATGGTTCAACCCATGCACCTAGCTAGTGAAGGGAGGGCTTTGGTGTCAACTACACACGCACCAACCTATGCTGTTGGAGCTTCTTCTCAGCCTTCCCAAGAGGATGCATTCATCCGCAAGTCAGACATTGAGGCCTTGATCAAAGCCCTCAATGCAAACTCTGGTAACATTAGTAGTAATGTCTTACATAAATCACTGAATGTTAAACCATTAGTAATTGATTCAGGAGCATCTCATCACATGATTAAGGATTCTAGTCTCATTAGTAACATAGAGCCTGCTCTAGGAAGTGTGACAATTGCTAATGGTGATAGAATACCTATTAAAGGTATAGGGAACTTAAAGCTGTTTGAAAAAGAGTCTAAAGCATTTTACATGCCCTCATTTGCATCCAACTTACTCTCGGTTAAAAAGGCAACTACTGATCTGAATTGTAATGTTATCTTCAGTCCTAATG
>MU107140.1:6484-28928 GCA_012274485.2 Sinapis alba | reverse complement strand
AAAGACACCACTGGAAGATGGATATAAGATCCTACGTGAGGGGGAGTATGAAGCAACTCCATTTGAAGATCCAAAACAGTACAGACGGCTAGTGGGTAAGCTCATATATTTGACTATCACTAGACCTGATATTTGTTTTGCTGTGAATCAGGTTAGCCAACACATGCAAGTACCAATGATGTATCACTGGAAAATGGTGGAGAGGATCCTTAGATTTCTCAGTGGATCTCCCGGCCAAGGAATATGGATGGGATGCAATAGCAACACTGAAGTGGTTGGGTATTGTGATGCTGATTGGTCAGGAGATAGGAATGATAGGAACTCCACCACTGGATACTGTACATTCATTGGAGGCAACATGGTCACATGGAAAAGCAAGAAGCAAAAGGTTGTGTCATGTTCAAGTGTTGAAGCTGAATATAGAGCCATGATGAAGCTTACCAACGAGTTAGTATGGATCAAAGGACTTCTCAAAGACTTGGGCATAGAGATCACCTCACCTATCACTATGCATTGTGACAACCAAGCAGCCATTCACATAGCCTCAAACTCAGTATTCCATAAGAGGACCAAATACATTGAGTTAGATTGTCACAAGGTGAGACAGATGGTGATGCAAGGAGTAATTCTACCATGCTATACAAGAAGTGAGGATCAGCTAGCATATGTCTTCACCAAAGCCACAAGTATCAAGGTGTGTGAGTCCATATATCTTAAGCTTGGATTCATGGACATCACGCACAAGTAAGCCCATATAAGCATGGAGCTTCTACTCTTTTTCCTTAGTATGTTTTTGTCCCAATGGGTTTTGCATACTAAGGTTTTGATGAGGGAAGTCTTCATGGTATCCAAGCTTGACCATTACATCCGGTCAAGCTTGAGGGGGAGTATTGACCATGAAGAAGAATAAGAGACAATAAGAGAAGGCTAAGTAAGATTATTGGATTACAAGGCAGTCCGTACAACTTGTACGGATTAGACTTCATCCCATCCGTGACCTAACTTGACTTGGAGGCAAAGGAACTGATGGGAATGTCGACCACTTTGATTCAGAAACAAGAGAAGACCGTTGGAGATATTTGTACATGAAGAAACATTTAAATAAAGGAGTCACATGTTGAGGTTAGCCTTGGAGCCGTTTGGGTCTTGTCCCTTTCACTGTCCAGACGCGCCAGCATGAGACAGAATTGTTTATCATTTCCCATTGTTTATTGTTTCTCCTGTCCTGATTGTCTAGTCTATATAAAGACATGTAACCCTTTGTAGTTTAATTAAGGAAATCAGATCCTTCCTATTCTCTTCAATTCTTGGTCGACTAACTTACTTCTCCCTCTCTCTCCTTTCTTATCCGGATCAAACTCTCTCTCTCTCACTTGTTCTTCACATGTTCTTCACTTGTTCTTCACTTGTTCTTCACTAAACTTACACTTCAAGCTTCTAATCAAACCCGGATGAATCACTATGTAAGAAGCTTGATTTGTAACCATTATTCAGTGGAGAGTATCCATGAAGTTGATTAAATCCCAGAGGAGTTATGTTTAAGAAGTTATTCCCTTTCTAATCAGGATATCCATGTTTAGCCTGTTTGGACATATGGCAAGTTCTTCAAGATCCTAATCAAACCAGGATGAATCAATATGTAAGAAGATTGATTTGGAACCATTATTCAGTTGAGAGTATCCATGAAGTTTAATAAATCCCAAAGGAATTATGTTTAAGAAGTTATTCCACTTTCTAATCAGGATATCCATGTTTAGCATGTTTGGACATATGGCAAAGTTTGCAAGCTTCTAATCAAACCAGGATGAATCACTATGAAAGAAGCTTGATTTGGAACCATTAATCAATGGAGAGTCTTTCATGAAGTTGAATAAATCCCATAGGAGTTATGTTGAAGAAGTTATTCCACTTTCTAATCATGATATCTACGTTTAGCCTGTTTGGACATATGGCAAGTTCTTCATGCTTCTAAACAAACCAAGATTCATCACTACGTAATAAGCTTGATCTGGAACCATTATTGAGTGGAGACTATCCATGAAGTTGAATCAATCCCAAAGGAGTTATGTTTAAGAAGTTATTCCACTTTCTAATCAGGATATCCATGTTTAGCCTTTTGGACATATGGCAAGTTCTTCAAGCTTCTAATCAAACTAGGATGAATCACTATGTAAGAAGATTTATTTGAAACCATTATTCAGTGGAGAGTATCCATGAAGTTGAATAAATCCCAAAGGAGTTATGTTTAAGAATTTATTCCACTTTCTAATCAAGATATCCATGTTTAGCCTGTTTGGACATATGGCAAGTTCTTCAAGCTCCTAATCAAACCAGGATGAATCACTACGTAAGAAGATTTAATTGGAACCATTATTCAGTGGAGAGTATCCATGAAGTTGAATAAATCCCAAAGGATTTATGTTTAAGAAGTTATTCAACTTTCTAATATGGATATCCATGTTTACCTCTTTGGACATATGGCAAGTTCTGCAAGCTTGTAATCAAACCAAGATGAATTACTATGTAAGAATCTTGATTTGGAACCATTATTCAGTGGATAGTATCCATGAAGTTGAATAAATCCCAAAGGATTTATGTTAAAGAAGTTATTCCACTTTCTAATCAGGATATCCATGTTTAGCCTGTTTGGACATATGACAAGTTTTTCAAGCTTCTAATCAAACCAGGATGAATCACTATGTAAGAAGCTTGATTTGGAACCATTATTCAGTGGATAGTATCCATGAAGTTGAATAAATCCCAAAGGAGTTATGTTTAAGAAGTTATTCCACTTTCTAATCAGGATATCCATGTTTAACCTGTTTGGACATATGGCAAGTTCTTCAAGCTTCTAATCAAACCAGGATGAATCACTATGAAAAAAGCTTAATTTGGAACCATTATTCAGTGGAGAGTCTTTCATGAAGTTGAATAAATCCCATAGGAGTTATGTTGAATAACTTATTCCACTTTCTAATAAGGATATCCATGTTTAGCTTGTTTGGACATATGGCAAGTTCTTCAAGCTTCTAATCAAACCCGGATGAATCACTATGTAAGAACCTTGATTTGGAAACATTATTCAGTGGAGAGTCTTTCATGAATTTGAATAAATCCCATAGGAGTTATGTTGAATAACTTATTCCACTTTCTAATCAGGATATCCATGTTTAGCTTGTTTGGACATATGGCAAGTTCTTCAAGCTTCTAATCAAACCCGGAGTAATCACTATGTAAGAACCTTGATTTGGAACCATTATTCAGTGGAGAGTATCCATGAAGTTTAATAAATCCCAAAGGAGTTATGTTTAAGAAGTTATTCCACTTTCTAATCAGGATATCCATGTTTAGCCTGTTTGGACATATGGCAAGTTCTTCAATCTCCTAGTCAAACCAGGATGAATCACTATGTAAGAAGATTGATTTTGAAACATTATTCAGTGGAGAGTATCAACGAAGTTGAATAAATCCCAAAGGAGTTATGTTTAAAAAGTTATTCCACTTTCTAATCAGGATATCCATGTTTAGCATGTTTGGACATATGGCAAAGTCTGCAAGCTTCTAATCAAACCAGGATGAATCACTATGAAAGAAGCTTGATTTGGAACCATTAATCAATGGAGAGTCTTTCATGAATTTGAATAAATCCCATAGGAGTTATGTTGAACAAGTTATTCCACTTTCTAATCAGGATATCCATGTTTAGCCTGTTTGGACATATGGCAAGTTCTTCAAGCTTCTAAACAAACCAAGATGAATCACTACGTAATAAGCTTGATCTGGAACCATTATTCAGTGGAGAGTATCCATGAAGTTGAATCAATCCCAAAGGAGTTATGTTTAAGAAGTTATTCCACTCTCTAATCAGGATATCCATGGTTAGCCTGTTTGGACATATGGCAAGTTCTTCAAGCTCCTAATCAAACCAGAATGAATCACTATGTAAGAAGATTTATTTGGAACCATTATTCAGTGGAGAGTATCCATGAAGTTGAATAAATCCCAAAGGGTTTATGTTTAAGAAGTTATTCAACTTTCTAATCAGGATATCCATGTTTACCTCTTTGGACATATGGCAAGTTCTGCAAGCTTGTAATCAAACCAGGATGAATTACTTTGTAAGAATCTTGATTTGGAACCATTATTCAATGTATAGTATCCATGAAGTTGAATAAATCCCAAATGATTTATCTTAAAGAAGTTATTCCACTTTCTAATCAGGATATCCATGTTTAGCCTGTTTGGACATATGGCAAGTTTTTCAAGCTTCTAATCAAACCAGGATGAATCACTATGTAAGAAGCTTGATTTGGAACCATTATTCAGTGGATAGTATCCATGAAGTTGAATAAATCCCAAAGGAGTTATGTTTAAGAAGTTATTCCACTTTCTAATCAGGATATCCATGTTTAACATGTTTGGACATATGGCAAGTTCTTCAAGCTACTAATCCAACCAGGATGAATCGCTATGTAAGAAAATTGATTTGGAACCATTATTAAGTGGAGAGTATACATGAATTTGAATAAATCCCAAAAGAGTTATGTTTAAGAAGTTATTCAACTTTCTAATCAGGATATCCATGTTTAGCATGTTTGGACATATGACAAGTTCTTCAAGCTTCTAATCAAACCAGGATGAATCACTATGTAAAAAGCTTGATTTGGAACCATTATTCAGTTGAGAGTCTTTCATGAAGTTGAATAAATCCCATAGGAGTTATGTTGAATAACTTATTCCACTTTCTAATCAGGATATCCATGTTTAGCTTGTTTGGACATATGGCAAGTTCTTTAAGCTTCTAATCAAACCCGGATAAATCACTATGTAAGAACCTACATTTGGAACAATTATTCAGTGGAGAGTATCCATGAAGTTGAATAAATCCCAAAGGAGTTATGTTTAAGAAGTTATTCCACTTTCTAATCAGGATATCCATGTTTAGCATGTATGGACATATGGCAAGTTCTTCAAGCTCCTAATCAAACCAAGATGAATCACTATGTAAGAAGATTGAATTGGAACCATTATTCAGTGGAGAGTATCCATGAAGTTGAATAAATCCCAAAGCAGTTATGTTTAAGAAGTTATTACACTTTCTAATCAGGATATCCATGTTTAGCCTGTTTGGATATATGGCAAGTTCTTCAAGCTTCTTACTAAACAAGGATGAATCAATATGTACAATCTTTATTTGGAACCATTAATCAATGGAGACTCTTTCATGAAGTTGAATAAATCCCATAGGAGTTATGTTGAAGAAGTTATTCCACTTTCTAATTAGGATATCCATGTTTAGCATGTTTGGACATATGGGAAGTTCTTCATGCTTCTAAACAAACCAAGATGAATAACTATGTAAGAAAGTCGATCTGGAACCATTATTCAGTGGATAGTATCCATGAAGTTGAATCAACCCAAAAGGAGTTATGTTTAAAAAATTATTCCACTTTCTAATCAGGATATCCATGTTTAGTCTGTTTGGACATATGACAAGTTCTTCATGCTTCTAAACAAAAAAAAGATGAATCACTATATAAGAAGCTTGATCTGGAACCATTATTCAGTGGAGAGTATCCATGAATTTTAATAAATCCCAAAGGAATTATGTTTAAGAGGTTATTCCACTTTCTCATCACGATATCCATGTTTAGCCTTTTTGGACATATGGCAAGTTCTTCAAGTTTCTAATCAAACCAGGATGAATCACTATGTAAAAAACTTGATTTGGAATCATTAATCAATGGAGAGTATCCATGAAGTTGAATAAATCCCAAAGGAGTTATGTTTAAGAAGTTATTCCACTTTCTAATCCGGATATCCATGTTTAGCATGTTTGGACATATGGCAAAGTCTGCAAGCTTGTATTCAAAACAGGATGAATCACTATGAAAGAAGCTTGATTTGGAACCATTAATTAATGGAGAGTCTTTCATCAAGTTGAATAAATCCCATAGGAGTTATGTTAAAGAAGTTATTCCACTTTCTAATTAGGATATCCATGTTTAGCCTGTTTGGACATATGGCAAGTTCTTCATGCTTCTAAACAAACCAAGATGAATCACTACGTAATAATCTTGATCTGGAACCATTATTCAGTGGAGAGTATCCATGAAGTTAAATCAATCCCAAAGGAGTTATATTTAAGAAGTTATTCCACTTTCTAATCAGGATATCCATGTTTAGCCTGTTTGGACATATGGCAAGTTCTTCAAGATCCTAATCAAACCAGAATGAATCACTATGTAAGAAGATTTATTTGGAACCATTATTTAGTGGAGAGTATCCATGAAGTTGAATAAATCCCAAAGGATTTATGTTTAAGAAGTTATTCAACTTTCTAATCAGGATATCCATGTTTACCTCTTTGGACATATGGCAAGTTCTGCAAGCTTGTAATCAAACCAGGATGAATTACTATGTAAGAATCTTGATTTGGAACCATTATTCAGTGTATAGTATCCATGAAGTTGAATAAATCCCAAAGGATTTATCTTAAAGAAGTTATTCCACTTTCTAATCAGGATATCCATGTTTAGCCTGTTTGGACATATGGCAAGTTTTTCAAGCTTCTAATCAAACCAGGATGAATCACTATGTAAGAAGCTTGATTTGGAACCATTATTCAGTGGATAGTATCCATGAAGTTGAATAAATCCCAAAGGAGTTATGTTTAAGAAGTTATTCCACTTTCTAATCAGGATATCCATGTTTAACTTGTTTGGACATATGGCAAGTTCTTCATGCTTCTAAACAAACCAAGATGAATCACTATGTAAGAAAGTTGATCTGGAACCATTATTCAGTGGATAGTATCCATGAAGTTGAATCAACCCCAAAGGAGTTATGTTTAAAAAATTATTCCACTTTCTAATAAGGATATCGATGTTTAGCCTGTTTGGACATATGGCAAGTTCTTCATGCTTCTAAACAAACCAAGATGAATCACTATGTAAGAAGCTTGATCCGGAACCATTATTCAGTGGAGATTATCCATGAAGCTTAATAAATCCCAAAGGAATTATGTTTAAGAGGTTATTCTACTTTCTAATCAGGATATCCATGTTTAGCCTTTTTGGACATATGGCAAGTTCTTCAAGCTTCTAATCAAACCAGGATGAATCACTATGTAAAAAACTTGATTTGGAATCAATAATCAATGGAGAGTCTTCCATGAAGTTGAATAAATCCCATAGGAGTTATGTTGAATAACTTATTCCACTTTCTAATTAGGATATCCATGTTTAGCATGTTTGGACATATGGCAAGTTCTTTAAGCTTCTAATCAAACTCGGATGAATCACTATGTAAGAAGCTTGATTTGGAACCATTATTCAGTGGAGAGTATCCATGAAGTTGAATAAATCCCAAAGGAGTTATGTTTAAGAAGTTATTCCACTTTCTAATCAGGATATCCATGTTTAGCCTGTTTGGACATATGGCAAGTTCTTCAAGCTTCTAATAAAACCCGGATGAATCACTTTGTAAGAAGCTTTATTTGGAAACATTATTCAGTGGAGAGTATCAATGAAGTTGAATAAATCCCAAAGGAGTTATGTTTAAGAAGTTATTCCACTTTCTTATCAGGATATCCATGTTTAGCATGTTTGGACATATGGCACAGTCTGCAAGCTTCTAATCAAACCAGGATGAATCAGTATGAAAGAAGCTTGATTTGTAACCATTAATCAATGGAGAGTCTTTCATGAAGTTGAATAAATACCATAGGAGTTATGTTTAAGAAGTTATTCCACTTTCTAATCAGGATATCCATGTTTAGCCTGTTTGGACATATGGCAAGTTCTTCAAGCTTCTAATAAAACCCGGATGAATCACTTTGTAAGAAGCTTTATTTGGAAACATTATTCAGTGGAGAGTATCAATGAAGTTGAATAAATCCCAAAGGAGTTTTGTTTAAGAAGTTATTCCACTTTCTTATCAGGATATCCATGTTTAACATGTTTGGACATATGGCACAGTCTGCAAGCTTCTAATCAAACCAGGATGAATCAGTATGAAAGAAGCTTGATTTGTAACCATTAATCAATGGAGAGTCTTTCATGAAGTTGAATAAATACCATAGGAGTTATGTTGAAGAGGTTATTCCACTTTCTAATCAGGATATCCATGTTTAGCCTGTTTGGACATATGGCAAGTTCTTCAAGCTTCTAATCAAACTAGGATGAATCACTATGTAAGAAGCTTTATTTAGAACCATTATTCAGTGGAGAGTATCCATGAAGTTGAATAAATCCCAAAGGATTTATGTTTAAGAAGTTATTCCACTTTCTAATCAGGATATCCATGTTTAGCCTGTTTTGACATATGGTAAGTTCTTCAAGCTCCTAATCAAACCAGGATGAATCACTATGTAAGAAGATTTATTTGGAACCATTATTGAGTGGAGAGTATCCATGAAGTTGAATAAATCCCAAAGGAGTTATGTTTAAGAAGTTATTCCACTTTCTAATCAGGATATCCTTGTTTAGCCTGTTTGGACATATGGCAAGTTCTTCAAGCTCCTAATCAAACCAGGATGAATCACTATGTAAGAAGATTTATTTGGAACCATTATTCAGTGGAGAGTATCCATGAAGTTGAATAAATCCCAAAGGATTTATGTTTAAGAAGTTAGTCAACTTTCTAATCAGGATATCCATGTTTACCTCTTTGGACATATGGCAAGTTCTGCAAGCTTGTAATCAAACCAGGATGAATTACTATGTAAGAATCTTGATATGGAACCATTATTCAGTGGATAGTATCCATGAAGTTGAATAAATCCCAAAGGATTTATGTTAAAGAAGTTATTCCACTTTATAATCAGGATATCCATGTTAAGCCTGTTTGGACATATGGCAAGTTTTTCAAGCTTCTAATCAAACCAGGATGAATCACTATGTAAGAAACTTGATTTGGAACCATTACTCGGTGGATAGTATCCATGAATTTGAATAAATCCCAAAGGAGTTATGTTTAAGAAGTTATTCCACTTTCTAATCAGGATATCCATGTTTAACCTGTTTGGACATATGGCAAGTTCTTCAAGCTCTTAATCCAACCAATATGAATCACTATGTAAGAAAATTGATTTGGAACCATTATTCAGTGGACAGTATACATGAATTTGAATAAATCCCAAAGGAGTTATGTTTAAGAAGTTATTCCACTTTCTAATCAGGATATCTATGTTTAGCATGTTTGGACATATGGCAAGTTCTTCAAGCTTCTAATCAAACCCGGATGAATCACTATGTAAGTACCTTGATTTGGAAACAATATTCTGTGGAGATTATCAATGAAGTTGAATAAATCCCAAATGAGTTATGTTGAATAACTTATTCCACTTTCTAATCAGGATATCCATGTTTAGCTTGTTTGGACATATGGCAAGTTTTTCAAGCTTCTAATCAAACCCGGATGAATCACTATGTAAGAACCTTGATTTGGAACCTTGATTTGGAACCATTATTCAGTGGAGAGTATCCATGAAGTTGAATAAATCCCAAAAGAGTTATGTTCAAGAAGTTATTTCACTTTCTAATCATGATATCCATGTTTAGCCTGTTTGGACATATGGCAAGTTCTTCAAGCTCCTAATTAAACCAGGATGAATCACTATGTAAGAAGATTGATTTGGAACCATTATTCAGTGGAGAGTATCCATGAAGTTGAATAAATCCCAAAGGAGTTATGTTTAAGAAGTTATTCCACTTTCTAATCAGGATATCCATGTTTAGCCTGTTTGGACATATGACAAGTTCTTCAAGCTTCTTACTAAACAAGGATGAATCAATATATACACACTTTATTTGGAACCATTAATCAATGGAAACTCTTTAATGTAGTTGAATAAATCTCATAGGAGTTATGTTGAAGAAGTTATTCCACTTTCTAATCAGGATATCCATGTTTAGCCTGTTTGGACATATGGCAAGTACTTCATGCTTCTAAACAAACCAAGATGAATCACTATGTAAGAAGGTTGATCTGGAACCATTATTCAGTGGAGAGTATCCATGAATTTTAATCAATCCCAAAGGAGTTATGTTTAAAAAATTATTCCACTTTCTAATCAGGATATCCATGTTTAGCCTGTTTGGACATATGGCAAGTTCTTCATGCTTCTATACAAACCAAGATGAATCACTATGTAAGAAGCTTGATCTGGAACCATTATTCAGTGGAGAGTATCCATGAAGTTTAATAAATCCCAAAAGAATTATGTTTAAGAAGTTATTCCACGTCTAATCAAGATATCCATGTTTAGCCTTTTTGGACATATGGCAAGTTCTTCAAGTTTCTAATCAAACTAGGATGAATCATTATGTAAAAAACTTGATTTGGAATCATTAATCAATGGAGATTCTTTCATGAAGTTGAATAAATCCCATAGGAGTTATGTTAAATAACTTATTCCACTTTCTAATTAGGATATCCATGTTTAGCCTGTTTGGACATATGGCAAGTTCTTCAAGCTTCTAATCAAACCAGGATGAATCACTATGTAAGAAGCTTGATTTGGAACCATTACTCAGTGGATAGTATCCATGAAGTTGAATAAATCTCAAAGGAGTTATGTTTAAGAAGTTATTCCACTTTCTAATCAGGATATCCATGTTTAGCCTGTTTGGACATATGACAAGTTCTTCAAGCTCCTAATCAAACAAGGATTAATCACTATGTAAGAAGATTTATTTGGAACCATTATTCAGTGGAGAGTATCCATGAAGTTGAATAAATCCCAAAGGAGTTATGTTTAAGAAGTTATTCCACTTTCTAACCAGGATATCCATGTTTAACCTGTTTGGACACATGGCAAGTTCTTCAAGCTCCTAATCCAACCAGGATGAATCACTATGTAAGAAAATTGATATGGAACCATTACTCAGTGGAGAGTATACATTAATTTGAATAAATCCCAAAGGAGTTATGTTTAAGAAGTTATTCCACTTTCTAATCAGGATATCCATGTTTAGCATGTTTGGACATATGGCAAGTTCTTCAAGCTTCTAAACAAACCCGGATGAATCACTATGTAAGAACCTTAATTTGGAACAATTATTCAGTGGAGAGTATCCATGAAGTTGAATAAATCCCAAAGGAGTTATGTTGAATAACTTATTCCACTTTCTAATCAGGATATCCATGTTTAGCTTGTTTGGAAATATGGCAAGTTCTTCAAACTTCTAACTAAACAAGGATGAATCAATATGTAAAAACTTTATTTGGAACAATTAATAAATGGAGAGTCTTTCATGAAGTTGAATAAATCCCATAGGAGTTATGTTGAAGAAGTTATTCTACTTTATAATCAGGATATCCATGTTTAGCATGTTTGGACATATGGCAAGTTCTTCATGCTTCTAAACAAACCAAGATGAATCACTATGTAAGAAGGTTGATCTGGAACCATTATTCAGTGGAGAGTATCCATGAAGTTGAATCAATCCCAAAGGAGTTATGTTTAAAAAAGTATTCCACTTTCTAATCAGGATATCCATGTTTAGCCTGTTTGGACATATGGCAAGTTCTTCATGCTTCTAAACAAACCAAGATGAATCACTATGTAAGAAGCTTGATCTGGAACCATTATTCAGTGGAGAGTATCCATGAAGTTTAATAAATCCCAAAAGAATTATGTTTAAGAAGTTATTCCACGTCTAATCAAGATATCCATGTTTAGCCTTTTTGGACATATGGCAAGTTCTTCAAGTTTCTAATCAAACTAGGATGAATCACTATGTAAAAAACTTGATTTGGAATCATTAATCAATGGAGATTCTTTCATGAAGTTGAATAAATCCCATAGGAGTTATGGTGAATAACTTATTCCACTTTCTAATTAGGATATCCATGTTTAGCCTGTTTGGACATATGGCAAGTTCTTCAAGCTTCTAATCAAACCCGGATGAATCAATATGTAAGAAGCTTAATTTGGAACCATTATTCAGTGGAGAGTATCCATGAAGTTGAATAAATCCCAAAGGAGTTATGTTTAAGAAGTTATTCCACTTTCTAATCAGAATATCCATGTTTAGCCTGTTTGGACATATGGCAAGTTCTTCAAGCTCCTAATCAAACCAAGATGAATCACTATGTAAGAAGATTGATTTGGAAACAATATTCAGTGGAGAATATCCATGAAGTTGAATAAATCCCAAAGGAGTTAATTTTAAGAAGTTATTCCACTTTCTAATCAGGATATCCATGTTTAGCATGTTTGGACATATGGCAAAGTCTGCAAGCTTTTAATCAAATTAGGATGAATCACTATGAAAGAATCTTGATTTGGAACCATTAATCAATGGAGAGTCTTTCATGAAGTTGAATAAATCCCATATGAGTTATGTTGAAGAAGTTATTCCACTTTCTAATCAGGATATCCATGTTTAGCCTGTTTGGACATATGGCAAGTTCTTCATGCTTCTAAACAAACCAAGATGAATCACTATGTAATAAGCTTGATCTGGAACCATTATTCAGTGGAGAGTATCCATGAAGTTGAATCAATCCCAAAGGAGTTATGTTTAAGAAGTTATTCCACTTTCTAATCAGGATATCCATGTTTAGCCTTTTTGGACATATGGCAAGTTCTTCAAGCTTCTAATCAAACTAGGATGAATCACTATGTAAGAAGATTTATTTGGAACCATTATTCAGTGGAGAGTATTCATGAAGTTGAATAAATCTCAAAGGATTTATGTTTAAGAAGTTATTCCACTTTCTAATCAGGATATCCATGTTTACCTCTTTGGACATATGGCAAGTTCTGCAAGCTTCTAATTAAACTAGGATGAATTACTATGTAACAATCTTGATTTGGAACCATTATTCTGTGGATAGTATCCATGAAGTTGAAGAAATCCTAAAGGATTTATGATAAAGAAGTTATTCCACTTTCTATTCAGGATATCCATGTTTAGCCTGTTTGGACATATCGCAAGTTTTTCAAGCTTCTAATCAAACCAGGATGAATCACTATGTAAGAAGCTTGATTTGGAACAATTATTCAGTGGATAGTATCCATGAAGTTGAATAAATCTCAAAGGAGTTATGTTTAAGAAGTTATTCCACTTTCTAATCAGGATATCCATGTTTAGCCTGTTTGGACATATGACAAGTTCTTCAAGCTCCTAATCAAACAAGGATTAATCACTATGTAAGAAGATTTATTTGGAACCATTATTCAGTGGAGAGTATCCATGAAGTTGAATAAATCCCAAAGGAGTTATGTTTAAGAAGTTATTCCACTTTCTAACCAGGATATCCATGTTTAACCTGTTTGGACACATGGCAAGTTCTTCAAGCTCCTAATCCAACCAGGATGAATCACTATGTAAGAAAATTGATATGGAACCATTACTCAGTGGAGAGTATACATTAATTTGAATAAATCACAAAGGAGTTATGTTTAAGAAGTTATTCCACTTTTTAATCAGGATATCCATGTTTATCATGTTTGGACATATGGCAAGTTCTTCAAGCTTCTAAACAAACCCGGATGAATCACTATGTAAGAACCTTAATTTGGAACAATTATTCAGTGGAGAGTATCCATGAAGTTGAATAAATCCCAAAGGAGTTATGTTGAATAACTTATTCCACTTTCTAATCAGGATATCCATGTTTAGCTTATTTGGAAATATGGCAAGTTCTTCAAACTTCTAACTAAACAAGGATAAATCAATATGTAAAAACTTTATTTGGAACAATTAATAAATGGAGAGTCTTTCATGAAGTTGAATAAATCCCATAGGAGTTATGTTGAAGAAGTTATTCTACTTTATAATCAGGATTTCCATGTTTAGCATGTTTGGACATATGGCAAGTTCTTCATGCTTCTAAACAAACCAAGATGAATCACTATGTAAGAAGGTTGATCTGGAACCATTATTCAGTGGAGATTATCCATGAAGTTGAATCAATCCCAAAGGAGTTATGTTTAAAAAATTATTCCACTTTCTAATCAGGATATCCATGTTTAGCCTGTTTGGACATTGGGCAAGTTCTTTACGCTTCTAAACAAACCAAGATGAATCACTATGTAATAAGCTTGATAGGGAACCATTATTCAGTGGAGAGTATCCATGAAGTTGAATCAATCCCAAAGGAGTTATGTTTAAGAAGTTATTCCACTTTCTAATCAGGATATTCATGTTTAGCCTGTTTGGACATATGGTAAGTTCTTGAAGCTTCTAATCAAACCAGGATGAATCACTACGTAAGAAGCTTCATTTGGAACCATTATTCAGTGGAGAGTATCCATAAAGTTGAATAAATCCCAAAGGAGTTATGTTTAAGAAGTTATTACACTTTCTAATTAGGATATCCATGTTTAGCCTGTTTGGTCCTATGGCAAGTTCTTCAAGCTTCTAATCAAACTAGGATGAACCACTATGTAAGAAGCTCTATTTGGAACAATTATTCAGTGGAGAGTATTCATAAATTTTAATAAATCCCAAAGGAGTTATGTTTAAGAAGTTATTCCACTTTCTAATTAGGATATCCATATTTAGCCTTTTTGGACATATGGCAAGTTCTTCAAGCTCCTAACCAAACCAGGATGAATCACTATGTAAGAAGATTTATTTGGAACCATTATTCAGTGGAGAGTATCCATGAAGTTGAATAAATCCCAAAGGAGTTATGTTTAAGAAATTATTCCACTTTCTAATCATGATATCCATGTTTAGCCTGTTTGGACATATGGCAAGTTCTTCAAGCTTCTAATTAAACCAGGATGAATCACTATGTAAAAAGCTTGATTTGCAACCATTAATCAGTAGGGAGTCTTTCATGAATTTAAATCAACCCCGTAGGAGTTATGTTTAAGAACTTATTCCTTTTCCTTATCAGGATATCCATGTTTAGCATGTTTGGACATATGGCAAGTTCTTCAAGCTTCTAATCAAACCCGGATGAATCACTATGTAAGAAGATTGATTTATAACCATTATTCAGTGGAGAGTATCCATGAAGTTGATTAAATCCCAAAGGAGTTAAGTTTAAGAAGTTATTCCACATTCTAATCAGGATATCCATGTTTAGCCTGTTTGGACATATGGCAAGTTCTTCAAGATCCTAATAAACCAGGATGAATCACTATGTAAGAAGATTGATTTGGAACCATTATTCAGTGGAGAGTATCCATGAAGTTTAATAAATCCCAAAGGAATTATGATTAAGAAGTTATTCCACTTTCTAATCAGGATATCCATGTTTAGCCTTTTTGGACATATGGCAAGTTCTTCAAGCTTCTAAACAAACCAGGATGAATCACTATGTAAAAAACTTGATTTGGAATCATTAATCAATGGAGAGTCTTTGATGAAGTTGAATAAATCCCATAGGAGTTATGTTGAATAACTTATTCCACTTTCTAATTAGGATATCCATGTTTTGCCTGTTTGGACATATGGCAAGTTCTTCAAGCTTCTAATCAAACCCGGATGAATCACTATGTAAGAAGCTTGATTTGGAACCATTATTCAGTGGAGAGTATCCATGAAGCTGAATAAATCCCAAAGGATTTATGTTAAAGAAGTTATTCCACTTTCTAACCAGGATATCCATGTTTAGCCTGTTTGGACATATGACAAGTTTTTCAAGCTTCTAATCAAACCAGGATGAATCACTATGTAAGAAGCTTGATTTGGAACCATTATTCAGTGGATAGTATCCATGAAGTTGAATAAATCCCAAAGGAGTTATGTTTAAGAAGTTATTCCACTTTCTAATCAGGATATCCATGTTTAGCATGTTTGGACATATGGCAAGTTCTTCAAGCTTCTAATCAAACCAGGATGAATCACTATGTAAAAAGCTTGATTTGGAACCATTATTAAGTGGAGAGTCTTTCATGAAGTTGAATAAATCTCATAGGAGTTATGTTGAATAACTTATTCCACTTTCTAATCAGGATATCCATGTTTAGCTTGTTTGAACATATGGCAAGTTCTTCAAGCTTCTAATCAAACCCGGATGAATCACTATGTAAGAACTTTGATTTGGAACCATTATTCAGTGGAGAGTATCCATGAAGTTGAATAAATCCCAAAGGAGTTATGTTTAAGAAGTTATTCCACATTCTAATCAGGATATCCATGTTTAGCCTGTTTGGACATATGGCAAGTTCTTCAAGCTCCTAATCAAACCAGGATGAATCACTATGTAAGAAGATTGATTTGGAACCATTATTCAGTGGACAGTATCCATGAAGTTGAATAAATCCCAAAGGAGTTATGTTTAAGAAGTTATTCCACTTTCTAATCAGGATATCCATGTTTAGCTTGTTTGGACATATGGCAAGTTCTTCAAGCTTCTAACTAAACAAGGATGAATCAATATGTAAAAACTTTATTTGTAACCATTAATCAATGGAGAGTCTTTCATAAAGTTGAATAAATCCCATAAGAGTTATGTATAAGAAGTTATTCGACTTTCTAATCAGGATATCCATGTTTAGCATGTTTGGACATATGGCAAAGTCTGCAAGCTTCTAATCAAACCATGATGAATTACTATGTAAGAATCTTTATTTGGAACCATTATTCAGTGAATAGTATCCATGAAGTTGATTAAATCCCAAAGGATTTATGTTAAAGAAGTTATTCAACTTTCTAACCAGGATATCCAATGTTTAGCCTGTTTGGACATATGGCAAGTTTTTCAAGCTTCTAATCAAACCAGGATGAATCACTATGTACGAAGCTTGATTTGGAACCATTACTCAGTGGAGAGTATCCATGAAGCTGAATAAATCCCAAAGGAGTTATGTTTAAGAAGTTATTCCGCTTTCTAATCAGGATATCCATGTTTAGCATGTTTGGACATATGGCAAAGTCTGCAAGCTTCTAATCAAACCAGGATGAATTACTATGTAAGAATCTTGATTTGGAATCATTATTCAGTGGATAGTATCCATGAAGTTGATTAAATCTCAAAGGATTTATGTTAAAGAAGTTATTACACTTTCTAACCAGGATATACATGTTTAGGCTGTTTGGACATATGGCAAGTTTTTCAAGTTTCTAATCAAACCATGATGAATCACTATGTAAGAAGATTGATGTGGAACAATTATTCAGTGTAGAGTATCCATGAAGTTGAATCAATCCCAAAGGAGGTATGTTTAAGAAGTTATTCCACTTTCTAATCAGGATATCCATATTTAGCCTGTTTGGACCTATGGCAAAGTCTGCAAGCTTCTAATCAAACCAGGATGAATTACTATGTAAGAATCTTGATTTCGAAACATTATTCAGTGGATAGTATCCATGAAGTTGATTAAATCCGAAAGGATTTATGTTAAAGAAGTTATTCCACTTTCTAACCAGGATATCCATGTTTAGCCTGTTTGGACATATGGCAAGTTTTTCAAGCTTCTAATCAAACCAGGATGAATCACTATGTAAGAAGCTTGATGTGGAAACATTATTCATTGGAGAGTATCCATGAAGTTGAATAAATCCCAAAGGAGTTATGTTTAAGAAGTTATTCCACTTTCTAATCAGGATATCCATGTTTAGCCTGTTTGGACATATGGCAAGTTCTTGTAGTTTCTAATCAAACCAGGATGAATCACTATGTAAGAAGCTTGATTTGGAACCATTAATCAATGGAGAGTCTTTCATGAAGTTGAATAAATCCCATAGGAGTTATGTTGAAGAAATTATTCCACTTTCTAATCAGGATATCCATGTTTAGCCTGTTTGGACATATGGCAAAGTCTGCAAGCTTCTAATCAAACCAGGATGAATCATTATGTAAGAAGCTTCATTTAGAAAAATTATTCAGTGGATAGTATCCATGAAGTTGAATAAATACCAAAGGAGTTATGTTGAAGAAGTTATTCCACTTTCTAATCAGGATATCCATGTTTAGCCTTTTTGACATATGGCAATTTCTGCAAGCTTCTAATAAAATCAGGATGAATTACTATGTAATAAGCTTGATTTGGAACCATTATTCAATGGAGAGTATCCATGAAGTTGAATAAATCCCAAAGGAGTTATGTTTAAGAAGTTATTCCACTTTCTAATCCAGATATCCATGTTTAGCATGTTTGGACATATGGCAAGTTCTTCAAGCTTCTAATCAAACCAAGATGAATCACTATGTAAAAAGCTTTATTTGAAACCATTAATCAATGGAGATTTTTTCATGAAGTTGAATAAATCCCATAGGAGTTATGTTGAAGAAGTTATTCCACATTCTAATCAGGATATCCCCGTTTAGCTGTTTGGACATATGGCAAATTCTTCATGCTTCTAAACAAACCAAGATGAATCACTACGTAAGAAGCTTGATCTGGAACCATTATTCAGTGGAGAGTATCCATGAAGTTGAATCAATCCCAAAGGAGTTATGTTTAAGAAGTTATTCCACTTTCTAATCAGGATATCCATGTTTAGCCTGTTTGGACATATGGCAAGTTCTTGTAGCTTCTAATTAAACTAGGATGAATCACTATGTAAGAAGCTTGATTTGGAACCATTATTCAGTGGAGAGTATCCATGAAGTTGTATCAATCTCAAAGGAGTTATGTTTAAGAAGTAATTCCACTTTTTAATCAGGATATCCATGTTTAGCATGTTTGGACATATGGCAAGTTCTTCAAGCTTCTAATCAAACCAGGATGAATCACTATGTAAGAAGCTTCATTTGGAACAATTATTCAGTGAATAGTATCCATGAAGTTGAATAAATCCCAAAGGAGTTATGTTTAAGAAGTTATTCCACTTTCTAATCAGGATATCCATGTTTAGCCTGTTTGGACATATGGCAAGTTCTTGTAGCTTCTAATCAAACCAGGATGAATCACTATGTAAGAAGCTTTATTTGGAACAAATATTCACTGGAGAGTATCCATGAAGTTGAATAAATCCTAAAGGAGTTATGTTTAAGAAGTTATTCCACTTTAATCAGGATATCCATGTTTAGCCTGCTTTGACATATGGCAAGTTCTGCAAGCTTCTATTCAAACCAGGATGAATTATTATGTAAGAATCTTGATTTGGAACCATTATTCAGTGGAGAGTATCCATGAAGTTGAATCTATTCCAAAGGAGCCATGTTTAAGAAATTATTCCACTTTCTAATCAGGATGTCCATGTTTAGCCTGTTTGGACATATGGCAAGTTCTTGAAGCTTCTAATAAAACCAGGATGAATCACTATGTAAGAAGATTGATTTGGAACCATTATTCAGTGGAGAGTATCCATGAAGTTGAATAAATCCCAAAGGAGTTATGTTAAAGAAGTTATTCCACTTTCTAATCAGGATATCCATGTTTAGCCTGTTTTGACATATGGCAAGCTCTGCAAGCTTCTATCAAACCAGGTTGAATTACTATGTAAGAACGTTGATTTGAGACCATTATTCAGTGGAGAGTATCCATGAAGTTGAATAAATCCGAAAGGAGTTATGTTTAATAAGTTATTCCACTTTCTAATCCAGATATCCATGTTTAGCCTGTTTGGACATATGGCAAGTTCTTCAAGCTCCTAATCAAACCAGGATGAATCACTATGTAAAAAGATTGATTTGGAACCATTATTAAGTGGAGAGTATCCATGAAGTTGAATAAATCCCAAAGGAGTTATGTTTAAGAAGTTATTTTACTTTCTAATCAGGATATCTATGTTTAGCTTGTTTGGACATATGGCAAGTACTTGAAGCTTCTAATCAAACCAGGATGAATCACTATGTAAAAAGATTGACTTGCAAATATTAATCAATGAAGAGTCTTTCATGAATTTGAATAAAATCCCATAGGAGTTATGTTGAATAACTTATTTCACTTTCTAATCAGGATATCCATGTTTAGCCTGTATGGACATATGGCAAGTTCTTCAAGCTTCTAATCAAACCCGGATGAACCACTATGTAAGAAGCTTGATTTGGAACCATTATTTAGTGAAGAGTATCCATAAAGTTAATTAAATCCCAAAGGAGTTATGTTTAAGAAGTTATTCCACTTTCTAATCAAGATATCCATGTTTAGCCTGTTTGGACATATGGCATGTTCTTCAAGCTCCTAATCAAACCAGGATGAATCACTATGTAAAAAGCTTGATTTGGAACCATTAATCAATGGAGAGTATTTCATGAAGTTGAATAAATCCCATAGGAGTTATGTTGAATAACTTATTCCACTTTCTAATCAGGATATCCATGTTTAGCATGTTTGGACATATGTCAAGTTCTTCAAGCTTCTAATTAAACCAGGATGAATCACTATGTAAGAAGATTGATTTAGAACCATTATTCAGTGGATAGTATTCATGAAGTTTAATAAATCCCAAAGGAGTTATGTTTAAGAAGTTATTCCACATTCTAATCCGGGTATCCATGTTTAGCATGTTTGGACATATGGCAAGTTCTTCAAGCTTCTAATCAAACCAAGATGAATCACTATGTAAAAAGCTTTATTTGGAACCATTAATCAATGGAGAGTTTTTCATGAAGTTGAATAAATCCCATAGGAGTTATGTTGAAGAAGTTATTCCACATTCTAATCAGGATATCCACGTTTAGCTGTTTGGACATATGGCAAATTCTTCATGCTTCTAAACAAACAAAGATGAATCACTATGTAAGAAGCTTGATCTGGAACCATTATTCAGTGGAGAGTATCCATGAAGTTGAATCAATCCCAAAGGAGTTATGTTTAAGAAGTTATTCCACTTTCTAATCAGGATATCCAT
This sequence comes from Sinapis alba, assembly GCA_012274485.2. Classification (NCBI taxonomy): domain Eukaryota; kingdom Viridiplantae; phylum Streptophyta; class Magnoliopsida; order Brassicales; family Brassicaceae; genus Sinapis; species Sinapis alba. The sequence continues at coordinate 8,217 of MU107140.1, read as the reverse complement.
GTTTAGCCTGTTTGGACATATGGCAAGTTCTTGTAGCTTCATATTAAACTAGGATGAATCACTATGTAAGAAGCTTGATTTGGAACCATTATTCAGTGGAGAGTATCCATGAAGTTGTATCAATCTCAAAGGAGTTATGTTTAAGAAGTAATTCCACTTTTTAATCAGGATATCCATGTTTAGCATGTTTGGACATATGACAAGTTCTTCAAGCTTCTAATCAAACCAGGATGAATCACTATGTAAGAAGCTTCATTTGGAACAATTATTCAGTGGATAGTATCCATGAAGTTGAATAAATCCCAAAGGAGTTATGTTTAAGAAGTTATTCCACTTTCTAATCAGGATATCCATGTTTAGCCTTTTTGGACATATGGCAAGTTCTTGTAGCTTCTAATCATACCAGGATGAATCACTATGTAAGAAGCTTTATTTGGAACAAATATTCACTGGAGAGTATCCATGAAGTTGAATAAATCCCAAAGGAGTTATGTTTAAGAAGTTATTCCACTTTAATCAGGATATCCATGTTTAGCCTGTTTTGACATATGGCAAGTTCTGCAAGCTTCTATTCAAACCAGGATGAATTATTATGTAAGAATCTTGATTTGGAACAATTATTCAGTGGAGAGTATCCATGAAGTTGAATCTATTCCAAAGGAGCTATGTTTAAGAAATTATTCCACTTTCTAATCAGGATGTCCATGTTTAGCCTGTTTGGACATATGGCAAGTTCTTGAAGCTTCTAATAAAACCAGGATGAATCACTATGTAAGAAGATTGATTTGGAACCATTATTCAGTGGAAAGTATCCATGAAGTTGAATAAATCCCAAAGGAGTTATGTTGAAGAAGTTATTCCACTTTCTAATCAGGATATCCATGTTTAGCCTGTTTTGACATATGGCAAGCTCTGCAAGCTTCTATCAAACCAGGTTGAATTACTATGTAAGAACGTTGATTTGAAACCATTATTCAGTGGAGAGTATCCATGAAGTTAAATAAATCCGAAAGGAGTTATGTTTAATAAGTTATTCCACTTTCTAATCTGGATATCCATGTTTAGCCTGTTTGGACATATGGGAAGTTCTTCAAGCTCCTAATCAAACCAGGATGAATCACTATGTAAGAAGATTGATTTGGAACCATTATTAAGTGGAGAGTATCCATGAAGTTGAATAAATCCCAAAGGAATTATGTTTAAGAAGTTATTTCACTTTCTAATTAGGATATCTATGTTTAGCCTGTTTGGACATATGGCAAGTACTTGAAGCTTCTAATCAAACCAGGATGAATCACTATGTAAAAAGATTGACTTGCAAATATTACTCAAAGAAGAGTCTTTCATGAATTTGAATAAAATCCCATAGGAGTTATGTTGAATAACTTATTTCACTTTCTAATCAGGATATCCATGTTTAGCCTGTATGGACATATGGCAAGTTCTTCAAGCTTCTAATCAAACCCGGATGAACCACTATGTAAGAAGCTTGATTTGGAACCATTATTCAGTGAAGAATATCCATAAAGTTGATTAAATCCCAAAGGAGTTATGTTTAAGAAGTTATTCCACTTTCTAATCAAGATATCCATGTTTAGCCTGTTTGGACATATGGCATGTTCTTCAAGCTCCTAATCAAACCAGGATGAATCACTATGTAAAAAGCTTGATTTGGAACCATTAATCAATGGAGAGTATTTCATGAAGTTGAATAAATCCCATAGGAGTTATGT
>MU107139.1:0-35683 GCA_012274485.2 Sinapis alba | reverse complement strand
AGTACGAATGGCTGATCGTACCAGCCTATCAGTATGTATGGGTCATTTTTCATGTACTGACATGACCAGTCCGGACAGTCCATGGTCCGCTGAGTTAAATCCTTCCATTCAGTATGGTTAAGGCTGATCATATCAGCCTATCAGTACGTATGGGTCGACTTTTCATGGCCTGATGGACAAGGCTGGACAGTCCTTGGTCCACCCAGGCAGTACGAATGGCTGATCGTACAAGCCTATCAGTACGTATGGGTCATTTTTCATGTACTTACATGACCAGTCCAGGCAGTCATTGGTCCGCTGTGTTAAATCCTTCCATTCAGTATGGTTAAGGTTGATCATATCAGCCTATCAGTACGTATGGGTCGACTTTTCATGGCCCGATGGACAAGGATGGACAGACGTTGGTCCACCCAGGCAGTACGAATGGCTGATCGTACCAGCCTATCTGTACGTATGGGTCATTTTTCATGTACTGGTTGGACCAGTTTGAACAGTCCATTGTCGGTTGAGTTAAATCCTTCCTTTCAGTACGGTTAAGGCTGATCATATCAGACTATCAATACGTATGGGTCGACTTTTCATGGCCTGATGTACAAGGCTGGACAGTCCTTGGTCCATCCAGGCAGTACGGATGGCTGATCGTATCAGCCTGACATGACGTATGGGTCATTTTTCCTGTACTGATGGGACCAGTCCGGACAGTCCATGGTCTGTTGAGTTAAATCCTTCCATTAAATACGGTAAAGGGTGATCATATCAGCCTATTAATATGTATGAGTTGATTTTTCATGGCCTGATGGACCAGTCTGGACAGTCCTTGGTCCTTCCAGGCAGTACGGATGGCTGATCGTACCAGCCTATCAGTACGTACGGGTCATTTTTCATGTACTGTTGGGACCAGTCCAGACAGTCCATGGTCCGCTAAGTTAAATCCTTCCATTCAGTATGGATAAGGCTGATCATATCAACCTATCGGTACATATCGGTCTGTTTTTCATGGGCTGATGGAGCAGTCTGGACAGTCCTTGGTCCTTCCAGGCAGTACGGATGGCTGATCGTACCAGCCTATATGTACGTATGGGTCATTTTTCATGTACTGATGGGACCAGTTTGGACAGTCCATTGTCCGTTGAGTTAAATCCTTCCTTACAGTACAGTTAAGGCTGATCATATCAGCCTATCAGTACGTATGAGTCGATTTTTCATGGCCTGATGGACAAGTCTGGACAGTCCTTGGTCCTTCCAGGCAGTACGAATAGCAGATCGTATAAGCCTATCAGTACGTATGGGTCATTTTTCATGTATTGATGGGACCAGTCCGGACAGTCCATTGTCCGTTGAAATTAATGCTTCCATTCAGTATAGATAAGGCTGATCATATCAGCGTATCAGTACGTATGGGTTTGTTTTTCATGGCCTGATGGACCAGTCTGGACAGTCCTTGGTCCTTCCAGGCAGTACAGATGGCTGATCGTACCAGCCTATATGTACGTATCGGTCATTTTTCATGTACTGACATGACCAGTCCGGACAGTCCATGGTCCGCTGAGTTAAATCCTTCCATTCAGTATGGTTTAGGCTGATCATATCAGCCTATCAGTAAGTATGGGTCGACTTTTTATGGCCTGATGGAAAAGGCCGGACAGTCCTTGGTCCACCCAGGCAGTACAAATGGCTGATCGTACCAGCCTATCAGTACGTATGGGTCATTTTTAATGTACTGGTTGGACCAGTTTGAACAGTCCATTGTCGGTTGAGTTAAATCTTTCCTTTAAGTACGGTTAAGGATGATCATATCAGCTTAACAATACGTATGGGTCGACTTTTCATGGCCTGATGGACAAGGATGGACAGTCCTTGGTCCTCCCAGGCAGTAGGAATGGCTGATCGTACCAGCCTATCAGTACGTATGGGTCATTTTTCATGTACTGGTGGGACCAGTTTTAACAGTTCATTGTCGGTTGAGTTAAATCTTTCCTTTCAGTACGGTTAAAGCCGATCATGTCAGCCTATCAGTACGTATGGGTCGACTTTTCATGGCCTGATAGACAAGGCTGGACAGTCCTTCGTCCGCCCAGGCAGTACGGATGGCTGATCGTATTAGCCTATCAGTACGTATGGGTCATTTTTCATGTATTGATGGGACCAGTCCGGACAGTTCATGGTCCGTTGAGTTAAATCCTTCCATTCAGTATGGTTAAGGCTGATCATATCAGCCTATCAGTACGTATGAGTCGATTTTTCTTGGCCTGATGGTCCAGTCTGGACAGTCCTTGGTCCTTCCAGGCAGTACGAATGGCTGATCGTACCAGCCTATCAGTACGTATGGGTCATTTTTCATCCAGTCCGGACAGTCAATGGTCCGCTACGTACTGATAGGCTGTTACGATCAGCCATTTGTACTGCATGGAAGGACCAAGGACTGTTCAGACTGGTCCATAGGCCATGAAAAATCGACTCATATGTACTAATAGGCTGATATGATCACCCTTAACCGTACTGAAATGAAGGATTTAACTCAACAAACCATGGACTGTCCAAAGTGGTCCCATCAGTACATGACAAATGACCCATACGTACTGATAGGCTGATACAATCAACCATTCGTACTGCCTGGAAGGACCAAGGACTGTCTAGACTGGTCCATAAGGCCATGAAAAATCGACTCATACGTACTGATAGGCTGATATGATCAGCCTTAAACGTACTGAAAGGAAGGATTTAACTCAACGGACCATGGACTGTCCGGACTGGTCCCATCAGTACAAGAAAAATGACCCATACATACTGATAGGCTGATACGATCAGCCATTCGTACAGCCTGGAAAGACCAAGGACTGTCCAGACTTGTCCATCAGGCCATGAAAGACCGACTCATACGTACTGATAGGCTGATATGATCATCCTTAACTGTACTGAAAGGAAGGAATTTACTCAACGGACGATGGACTGTCAAACCTGGTCCCATCAGTACATGGAAAATGACCCATACGTACAAATAGGCTGAAACGATCAGCCATACGTACTGCCTGGGTGGACCAAGAACTGTCCGGCCTTGTCCATCAGGCCATGAAAAGTCGACCCATGCGTACTGATAGGCTGATATGATCAGCCTTAACCATACTGAATGGAAGTATTTGACTCAGCGGACCATGGACTGTCCGGACTGGTCATGTCAGTACAAGAAAAATGACCCATACGTACTGCTAGGGTGATACGATCAGCCATTCGTACTGCCAGGAAGGACCAAGGATTTAACCATACTGAATGGAAGGATTTAACTCAACGGACCATGGACTGTCCGTACTGGTCCCATCAGTACATGAAAAATGACCCATACGTATTGATAGGCTAATACGATCAGCCATCCGTACTACCTGGGTGGACCAAGGACTGTCCAGCCTTGTCCATCAGGCCATGAAAAATCGACTCATACGTACTGATAGGCTGATATGATCACCCTTAACCGTACTGAAAGGAAGGATTTAACTCAACGTACCATGGACTGTCAAAAGTGGTCCCATCAGTAAATGAAAAATGACCCATAGGTACTAATAGGCTGATATGATCAGCCATTCGTACTGCCTGGAAGGACCAAGGACTGTCCAAACGGGTCCATCAGTACATGAAAAGTAGACCCATACGTACTGAAAGGCTGATATGATCAGCCTTAACCGTACTGAAAGGAAGGATTTAACTCAACAAACCATGGACTGTCCAAAGTGGTCCCATCAGTACATGACAAATCACCCATACGTACTGATAGGCTGATACGATCAGCCATTCGTACTGCCTGGAAGGACCAAGGACTGTCTAGACTGGTCCATCAGGCCATGAAAAATCGACTCATACGTACTGATAGTCTGATATGATCAGCATTAAACGTACTGAAAGGAAGGATTTAACTCAGTGGACCATGGACTGTCCAGACTGGTCCCACGAGTACTTTAAAAATGACCCTACGTACTGATAGGCTGGTACGATCAGCCATCCGTACTGCTTGGAAGGACCAAGGACGACTGTCCAGACTGGTCCATCAGGCCATGAAAAATCAACTCATACGTACTGATAGGCTGATACGTACTGATAGGCTAATATGATCAGCCTTATCCATACTAAATGGAAGGATTTAACTCAGCGGACCATGGACTGTCCAGACTGGTCCTACCAGTACATCAAAAATAACCCGTAACTACAGATAGGCTGGTACGATCAGCGATCCGTACTGCCTGGAAGGACCAAGGACTGTCCAGACTGGTCCATCAGGCCATGAAAAATCAACTCATACGTACTGATAGGCTGATATGGTCACCCTTAACCGTACTGAATGGAAGGACTTAACTCAACGGACCATGGACTGTCCGGACTGGTCCCATTAGTACAAGAAAAATGACCCATACGTACTAATAGGCTGATATGATCATCCTTAACTGTACTGAAAGGAAGGATTTAACTCAACGGACCATGGACTGTCAAAACTGGTCCCATCAGTACATGAAAAATGACCCATACGTACAAATAGGCTGAAACGATCAGCCATCCGTACTGCCTGGGTGGACCAAGGACTGTCCAGCCTTGTCCATCAGGCCATGAAAAGTCGACCCATACGTACTGATAGGCTTATATGATCCGCCTTAACCATACTGAATGGAAGGATTGGACTCAGCGGACCATTGACTGTCCGGACTGGTAATGTCAGTACATGAAAAATGACCCATAAGTACTGCTAGGCTGGTACGATCAGCCATTCGTACTGACTGGATGGACCAAGGACGGTCCAGACTGGTCCATCAGGCCATGAAAAATCGAGTCATACATACTGATAGGCTGATATGATCAGCCTTAACCATACTGAATAGAAGGATTTAACTCAACGGACCATGGACTGTCCGGACTGGTCCCATCACTACATGAAAAATGACCCATACGTATTGATAGGCTGATAAGATCAGCCATCCGTACTACCTGGGTGGACCAAGGACTGTCCAGCCTTGTCCATCAGGCCATGAAAAATCGACTCATACGTACTGATAGGCTGATATGATCACCCTTAACCTTACTGAAAGGAAGGATTTAACTCAACGTACCATGGACTGTCCAAAGTGGTCCCATCAGTACATGAAAAATGACCCATATGTACTAATAGGCTGATACGATCAGCCATTCGTACTGCCTGGATGGACCAAGGACTGTCCAAACGGGTCCATCAGTACATGAAAAGTAGAACCATACGTACTGAAAGGCTGATATGATCAGCCTTAACCGTACTGAAAGGAAGGATTTAACTCAACAAACCATGGACTGTCCAAAGTGGTCCCATCAGTACATGACAAATGACCCATACGTACTGATAGGCTGATACGATCAGCCATTCGTACTGTCTGGAAGGACCAAGGACTGTCCAGACTGGTCCATCAGGCCATGAAAAATCGACTCATACGTACTGATAGGCTGATATGATCAGCCTTAAACGTACTGAAAGGAAGGATTTCACTCAACGGACCATGGACTGTCCAAACTGGTCCATCAGTACATGAAAAATAACCCATACATACTGATAGACTGATACGATCAACCATTCGTACTGCCTGGAAGGACCAAGGACTGTTCAGACTGGTCAATCAGAGCAAGAAAACTCGACCCATACCTATTGATAGGCTGAAATGATCAGCCTTATCCAACCTGAATGGAAGGATTTAACTAAATGGAGGATAGACTGTCTGGACTGGTCCGATCAGTACCTGAAAAATAACCCGTACGTACTGATAGGCTGGTACGATCAGCCATTCGTACTGCCTGGAAGGACCAAGGACTGTCTAGACTGGACCATCGAGCCATGAAAAATTGACCCATATGTACTGATAGGCTGAAATGATCGGCCTTATCCAAACTGAATGGAAGGTTGTAACTCAACGGACCATGGACTGTCCGGACAGGTTCCATCAGTACATAAAAAATGACCCATACGTACTGATAGGCTGATACGATCAGCCATTTGTACTGCTTGGAAGGACCAAGGACTGTCCAGACTCGTCCATCAGGCCATGAAAAATCGACTCATACGTACTGATAGGCTGATATGATCAGCCTTAACCGTATTGAAAGGAAGGATTTAACTCAACGGACCAATGACTGTCCAAACTGGTCCCATACGTACATATAGGCTGGTACGATCAGCCATCCGTCCTGCCTGGAAGGACCAAGGACTGTCAAGACTGGTCCATCAGACCATGAAAAAACAGACCCATACGTACTGATAGGTTAATATGATCAGCCTTATCCATACTGAATGGAAGGATTTAACTCAGCGGACCATGGACTGTCCAGACTGGTCCAACCAGTACACGAAAAATGACCCGTAACTACTGATAGGCTGGTACGATCAGCCATCCGTCCTGCCTGGAAGGACCAAGGACTGTCAAGACTGGTCCATCAGACCATGAAAAAACAGACCCATACGTACTGATAGGTTAATATGATCAGCCTTATCCATACTGAATGGAAGGATTTAACTCAGCGGACCATGGACTGTCTGGACTGGTCCCATCAGTACATGAAAAATGACCCATACGTACTGATAGGCTGATACGATCAGCCATTCGTACTGCCTGGAAGGAGCAAGGACTGTCCAGACTGGTCCATCAGGCCATGAAAAGGCAACCCATACGTACTGATAGGCTGATATGATCAGCCTTAACCGTACTTAATGGAAGGATTCAACTCAACGGACCATGGACTGTCTGGTCTGGTCCCATCAGTACATGAAAAATGACCCATACGTACTGATAGGCTGATACGATCAGCCATTCGTACTGCCTGGAAGGAGCAAGGACTGTCCAGACTGGTCCATCAGGCCATGAAAAGGCAACCTAAACGTACTGATAGGCTGATATGATCAGCCTTAACCGTACTGAATGGAAGGATTCAACTCAACGGACCATGGACTGTCTGGACTAGTCCCATCAGTACATGAAAAATGACCCATACGTACTGATAGGCTGATACGATCAGCCATTCGTACTGCCTGGAAAGACCAAGGACTGTCCAGACTGGTCCATCAGGCCATGAAAAATCGACTCATACGTACTGATAGGCTGATATGATCAGCCTTAACCATACTGAATTGAAGGATTTAACTCAGCGGACCATTGACTGTCCGGACAGGTCATGTCAGTACATGAAAAATGACCCATACGTACTAATAGGCTGGTACGATCAGCCATTCGTACTGCCTAGAAGGACCAAGGACTGTCCAGACTGGACCATCAGGCCATGAAAACTTGACTCATACGTAGTGATAGGCTTATATGATTAGCCTTAGCCATACTGAATGGAAGGATTTAACTCAACAGACCATGGATTGTCCGGACTGGTCCCATCAGTACATGAAAAATGACCCATACGTACTGATAGGCTGTTACGATCAGCCATCTTTACTGCATGGAAGGACCAAGGACTGTCCCTCCTTGTCCATCAGGCCATGAAAAATTGACCCATACGTACTGATAGGCTGATATGATCAGCCTTAACCGAACTGAAAGGAAGGATTTAACTCAACCGACAATGGATTGTTCAAACTGGTCCCACCAGTACATGAAAAATGACCCATACATACAGATATGATGATATGATCAGCCATCCGTACTGCCTGGAAGGACCAAGGACTGTCCAGACTGGTCCCATCAGTACATTAAAAGTAGACCCATACGTACTGAAAGGCTGATATGATCAGCCTTAAACGTACTGAAAGGAAGGATTTAACTCAACGGACCATGGACTGTCCAAACTGGTCCATTAGTACATGAAAAATAACCCATACATACTGATAGACTGATACGATTCATACGTACTGTCCAGCCTTGTCCATCAGGCCATGAAAAATCGACTCATACGTACTGATAGGCTGACATGATAAGCCTTAACCATACTGAAAGGAAGGATTTAACTCAACATACCATGGACTGTCGAAAGTAGTCCCATCAGTATATGAAAAATGACCCCTAGGTACTGATAGGCTGATACGATCAGCCATTCGTACTGCCTGGAAGGACCAAGGACTTTCCAAACGGGTCCATCAGTACATGAAAAGTAGACCCATATGTACTGATAGGCTGATATGATCAGCCTTAACCATACTGAATTGAAGGATTTAACTCAGCGGACCATTGACTGTCCGGACAGGTCATGTCAGTACATGAAAAATGACCCATACGTACTAATAGGCTGGTACGATCAGCCATTCGTACTGCCTAGAAGGACCAAGGACTGTCCAGACTGGACCATCAGGCCATGAAAACTTGACTCATACGTAGTGATAGGCTTATATGATTAGCCTTAGCCATACTGAATGGAAGGATTTAAATCAACAGACCATGGATTGTCCGGACTGGTCCCATCAGTACATGAAAAATGACCCATACGTACTGATAGGCTGTTACGATCAGCCATCTTTACTGCATGGAAGGACCAAGGACTGTCCCTCCTTCTCCATCAGGCCATGAAAAATTGACCCATACGTACTGATAGGCTTATATGATCAGCCTTAACCGAACTGAAAGGAAGGATTTAACTCAACCGACAATGGATTGTTCAAACTGGTCCCACCAGTACATGAAAAATGACCCATACGTACAGATATGATGATATGATCAGCCATCCGTACTGCCTGGAAGGACCAAGGACTGTCCAGACTGGTCCATCAGGCCATGAAAAATCGACTCATACGTACTGATAGGGTGATATGATCAGCCTTAACCGTACTGAAAGGAAGGATTTAACTCAACGGACCATGGACTGTCCAAAGTGGTCCCATCAGTACATGAAAAATGACCCATACGTACTGATAGGCTGATACGATCAGCCATTCGTACTGCCTGGAGGGACCAAGGACTGTCCAGACTGGTCCATCAGGCCATGAAAAATCGACTCATACGTACTGATAGGCTGATATGTTCAGCCTTAACCGTACTAAAAGGAAGGATTTAACTCAACGGACCATGGACTGTCAAAACTGGTTCCCTCAGTACATGAAAAATGACCCATACGTACATATAGGCTGGTACGATCAGCCATCCATACTGCCTTGAAGGACCAAGGACTGTCCAGACTGGTCCATCAGGCCATCAAAAACAGACCCATACGTACTGATAGGCTGATATGATCAGCCTTATCCATACTTAATGGAAGGATTTAACTCAGCGGACCATGGACTGTCCAGACTGGTCCCACGAGTACTTTAAAAATGACCCTACGTACTGATAGGCTGGTACCATCAGCCATCCGTACTGCCTGGAAGGACCAAGGACGACTATCCAGACTCGTCCATCAGGCCATGAAAAATCAACTCATACGTACTGATATGCTGATATGTTCACCCTTAACCGTACTGAATGGAAGGATTTAACTCAACGGACCATGGACTGTCCGGACTGGTCCCATCAGTACATGAAAAATGACCCTGACGTACTGATAGGCTGATACGATCAGCAATTCGTACTGCCTGGAAGGACCAAGGACTGTCCAGACTGGTCCATCAGGCCATGAAAAATAAACTTATATATACTGATAGGCTGGTATGATCAGCCTTAACCGTTCTGAAAGGAAGGATTTAACTAAACGGACCATGGACTGTCCAAACTGGTCCCATCAGTACATGAAAAATGACCCGTACGTACAAATAGGCTGAAACGATCAGCCATCCGTACTGCCTGAGTGGACCAAGGACTGTCAAGCCTTGTCCATCAGGCCATGAAAAATAAAGTCATACATACTGATAGGCTGATATGGTCACCCTTAACCGTACTTAATGGAATGATTTAACTCAACGGACCATGGACTATCCTGACTGATCCCATCAGTACAAGAAAAATGACCCATACGTACTGATAGGCTGATACGATAAGCCATTCGTACTGCTTGGAAGGACAAAGGACTGTCAAGACTGGTCCATCAGGCCATGAAAAATTGACTCATACTTACTGATAGGCTGATATGATCATCCTTAACTGTACTGAAAGGAAGGATTTAACTCAACGTACCATGGACTATCCAAAATGGTCCCATCAGTACATGAAAAATGACCCATAGGTACTGATAGGCTGATACGATCAGCCATTCGTACTGCCTGGAAGGACCAAGGATTGTCCAGACGGGTGCATCAGTACAGGAAAAGTAGACTCATACGTACTGATAGGCTTATATGATGAGCCTTAACCATACTGAATAAAAGGATTTAACTCAGCGGACCATGGACTGTCCGGACTGGTCATGTCAGTACATAAAAAATGAACCATACATACTGATAGGCTGTTACAATCAGCCATTCGTACTGCATGGAAGGACCAAGGACTGTCCAGACTGGACCATCAGGACATAAAAAATCGACCCATACGTACTGATAGGTTAATATGATCAGCCTTATCCATACTGATTGGAAGGATTTAACTCAGCGGACCATGGACTGTCCAGACTGGTCCAACCAGTACATGAAAAATGACCCGTAACTACTGATAGTATGGTACGATCAGCCATCCGTACTGCCTGGAAGGAGCAAGGACTGTCCAGACTGGTCCATCTGGCCATGAAAAGTCAACCCATACGTACTGATAGGCTGATATGATCAGCCTTAACCGTACTGAATGGAAGGATTCAACTAAACAGACCATGGACTGTCCGGACTGGTCCCATCAGTACAAGAAAAATGACCCATACGTACTGATAGGCTGATACGATCAGCCATTCGTACTGCCTGGAAGGACAAAGGACTGTCCAGACTGGTCCATCAGGCCATGAAAAATCGACTCATACGTATTGATAGGCTGATATGATCATCCTTAACTGTACTGAAAGGAAGGATTTAACTCAACGTACCATGGGCTATCAAAAGTGGTCCCATCAGTACATGAAAAATGACCCATAGGTACTGATAGGCTGATACGATCAGCCATTCGTACTGCCCGGAAGGACCAAGGACTGTCCAGACGGGTCCATCAGTACATTAAAAGTAGACCCATACGTACTGATAGGCTTATATGATCAGCCTTAACCATACTGAATAAAAGGATTTAACTCAGCGGACCATGGACTGTCCAGACTGGTCATGTCAGTACATAAAAAATGAACCATACATACTGATAGGCTGGTACAATCAGCCATTCGTACTGCATGGAAGGACCAAGGACTGTCCAGACTGGACCATCAGGACATAAAAAATCGACTCATACGTACTGATAGGCTGATATGATCAGCCTTAACCATACTGAATGGAAGGATTTAACTCAACAGACCATGGACTGTCCGTACTGGTCCCATCCGTACATGAAAAATGATCCATACGTACTGATAGGCTGTTACGATCAGCCATATGTACTGCATGGAAGGACCAAGGACTGTCCAGACTGGTCCATCAGGCCATGAAAAATTGACTTATACGTACTGATAGGCTGATATGATCAGCCTTAACCGTACTGAAAGGAAGGATTTAATTCAACGGACCACGGACTGGCCAAAGTGGTCCCATCAGTACATAAAAAATGACCCATAAGTACTTATAAGCTGATACGATCAGCCATTCGTACTGCCTGGAAGAACCAAGGACTGTCCAGACTGGTCCATCAGGCCATGAAAAATCGACTCATACGTACTGATAGGCTGATATTATCAGCCTTAACCGTACTGAAAGGAAGGATTTAACTCAACGGACCATGGACTGTCAAAACTGGTCCCATCAGTACATGAAAAATGACCCATATGTACATATAGGCTGGTACGATCAGCCATCCGTCCTGCCTGGAAGGACGAAGGACTGTCCAGACTGGTCCATCAGGCCATGAAAAACATACATACTGATAGGCTAATATGATCTGTCATGTCCCTGAATCTAGATAAGGCCTTGGGGCACAGACATGGTACGAGGAGACGCACCAGTCAGGTCTCATGACCTAAGGATAAGCGTATCATGGCTGGAATGGATGGTTAAGTGCCTCAGTAGGCTGAGACTTAACCAGAATCGAAGGAAGGTAAGGGAGGAAGGGTTGGAGGAGTTCTAAGGCAGCTGGACAAGGTATGGATTTAGTTCGGCCAGCTAGACCAAGCTCGGGACAGTTCGGTGCAGCTCACACTCGACTAGGTCAGCTACAGCAGCTGCACCACTAGACTAAGTCAGCTCCGGTAGCTGGACCACTAGTTCACTAAGCTTGGGCTGCTAGCAACCAGCTCACCTCAGCTGGATAAAGGTTTTGGATCTTAGTCAAGGGGCTCGGGTCAGAGGCGGTTATGGTGCTGGCCTGGGTGGCCAAGGGAGGTCCGACCAGTTTGGGGTCTTGGACAAGTAGGCAGGGCAGTGGACAGGACCCTGGAGCTTGCATTCGAACAGGATAAGGAATAGAGAGGCGGTTGGAGGGAGTTAGGACGAAGGGGTGCGAATTGTGTAAGTTGCACCCATTCGGCCACCAAGTCATGCCTGTTCGCCAGACAGTTAGGGGTCGAATCTTGCCTTTAAATACAGACCCTAGGGGTCCAGAATTCACACAATTTTCCCTAAGGAAAGCTCTGCCAAAATCATGACAGAGAGAAAGAAAGAAAGAGAGAGAGAGAGAGAGATCAAGCCTTGGCTGTGTGTGTTGGTGATTGATTTCCGATCAGGAGTTGGCTTGTGTGGAGTGGAAATCGATTCAGGATGGGTACTAGAGGCAAGGATAAGGACTTGGAGAAGGGCTTGAGCACTCCAGAGCGCACGCCCAAGGTGAATGGGGTGGACCGAACCATCCTGCCATGGTTGCGGTGTGATGCCGTGTGGGCTGTGGTTGGTTTGGTGATTCAAGACCCATTTCTTCCCATCTTCTTACTGATTTCCTTCTCCTCCTTTATATGCTTTATATGGATGGCGATTTCATCTTAATGTGACTGGACCAAGGCCTTGGCCGGTCCAAGAACATAGTCCTTGGCCTTAGGCCGGACTGGTCTTGGTCGGATTCTGCAAGCTCCGGTGGGATTCATTGAATTCCGACCATGGATTCCTCTTAGTGGGGATTTATCGTGAATTATCATGGGTTTTATTAGGTTTTACCTAATTGATTTGTGGATGGTCAGTTATGGCCGTTCTGGCTGATTGTGGCCTAGATCAATAGGATAGAGGCCGGTTCTGTAGATTCTGATTATCGATCAATCTTAGTTAGGATTTATTAGGAATTGCCATGAATTTTAATTAGTTTTTGGGAATTTATTTGAGTAGGTCAGATTTGGGAACCAGCCATGGTCGATTGTGGTTTGGTGTGGACAAAGGGAATGGACCACATTGGATCAGTCAGGCCGTGTGTTGAGTAGTGGTACAGGACGTCCTGGGGGATGTCCTGAGTGTGGCCGTGTGCCTTGTGAACTGGATGGATAGGTTATTGACCATAGAATAGGATAACCGAAACATGCAATGTAGACTTGGTATGTTAGGGTATCGGATTGTACTCATACATATGTCTTGTGATGGTGTTGCTTTCAGGATCAGACCAGGACCGTGGCAAGGTCAAGGAACCATGAAGACCTGATCCGTGGATGGATGTGTGGGTTGTGGGATAGTATAGTTAGTATGAACACATAAACATATGATAGCCTATTGTGCAACTGAATCTATGTATTGGATCACAAGTTTTATATTAATAAAGATACAATTTCTTTTATCTGGCTAGATTTAGGAATCGAAATGTTTGAACCTCATATGATTGAAAATGACTTAGAGATATATTGGACCTTAAAAGTGAACAAAAATTACATGAATAGTTTGGTAAGGCTTCGGGTCCTAGTTGGGTCCTTTGGACCAGGATCGGGTCTTACAAGTTGGCATCAGAGCGGAGTTGGTTCTAGAATTGTTATGGGTTATGGGAAATCACCACACATCCGGCTGGGTCTCATGGGAAGGTCTGATTGAATGTGTGTTAGCCTTAGTGATTGTGTGTTATGCATATATAAATGTTAATGTGCTAACCCTGAGTGTTGATTTGAACCCAAGGGTACAAGGAAGTCTAAAACTTCTCGGAAGGGTTAGGAAACAGCTGGGGGGTTTGGACCAGTTGAAGCGGATGGGACTAACCCACCTGTGCTGTTGCCTATCCAACCGGACGGGGCTAATGTGAGAGCCGGACTGCCAACTGCTCAGCTCAACCCAACCGAGGTTCGTGTGGATGGACCTGGAACTCAGCTGGAACAGGAGTTGGGGCCAGCTGATGGAGCTGATGGACAGCAGCAAAGGGAGCTGGAGGATGAAGGTGAGTCCTCACATGCTGGTCACCAGGATGGGCGTGAAGAGATTATGGGCAATGTGACTGCTGGGTTAGCCAACCCAGCTACTGAGCCATCCATGAAGCATGTGCTGGAGGCTATGAAAGCTATGGGCAACCAGATGATAGCTCTGACCCAAGTGTTCACGCCACTGGTGAACTCGTCTGTGGGTCAAACGGGAACCATTCCTACGGCTATTCCCCTAGCTGGTAGGCGGGTGGAACAGGTGGCCGAGGTGGTTGAGATTAATCCACCACCTAGGGCGGTTAGGAGGATGGATTACCTGAAGCTACTGGAGCACATAGCTAAGATGGGCACCAAACACTTTTCTGGAAGTGTTGACTCATTGGAGGCTGATGAGTGGAAGAGCAGGCTGGTCCGTAACTTCAACTCCACCCGTTTCCTAGAGGATTATCAGAAGGACATAGCGGTCCATTTCCTGGAGGGTGATGCTCATAACTGGTGGTTAGCACTAGACAAGCGTACCAATGGAAGCATTGAACGCTTCTCGGACTTTGAGGTCGAGTTCAACCACAAATACTTCCCGGCAGAAGCTTGGGATCGTTTGGAGGCTAAGTTCTTGGACCTGGTCCAGGGTCGTAGGACGGTTAGAGAGTATGAAGAGGAGTTCAACCGACTCAGGCGCTATGTGGGAAAGGAACTGGAGGACGAGTCAGTCCAGGTACTTCGGTTCATAAGAGGCCTTAGGGTCAAACTCCGAACCTACTGCTCTGTCCGCACCTTCCACACTGTGTCCGAGTTGGTTGAGAGGATGGCCATGCTGGAAACCAACCTAGCTGAAGAAGCTAAGCTGAAGATTCGAAGCCACCCGGCTGCCACGGGTGGTAATAGTGACCGGAAGAGGAAAAGGGACCAGGCTGAGGAAGGCAAATATTAAAGTGGTAGGTGTGCGTGTCTCAAGTGTGGTCGACACCATGGAGGTGAATGTTGGAGGGCAATGGGAGCTTCTCTCCGATGTGGCAAGATGGACCACTCAGCTCGTGACTGTCCCAGGCAGGAATAAGGAGCTGGTGGTGACACCAGGACTTGCCACTACTATGGTAGGAAAGGACATCTCCGCAAGGACTGCCCTAAGTTGTCATCCGGACCTAGCAAGAGCCGAGGAGAAGCTAGCCGGCCAGATCAGAACCGTGGACAGACCTCAACACCCCGTGTCTATGAGCTGTCCGAAGATGAGGACAAGGCTGGACCATTCCAAGCGATCACTGGTAATTATCCGATCTTGTTCTTTTCAATTCAGTAGAATTGCATGGTACGGAACTTAGAATGGCTAGGTACTTAGATTGGGTCATTTGTAGGGACCCTAAGTATTGGTGGTGTGGAACCACACGTACTTTTCGATACAGGATCTACACATAGCTTTGTGAGTCCAGGGATGTTCGGAAAGGGATTGTTCCAGATGGGAACAGAGGATTGTCCTGGGGTAGTGAACGCGGCCGGAGGGCAAGTTATGAGTTCATTAGGGGTGATTCAGGACATCCCAGTGGTGATCCAGGACAGGGTCATGCCTGTGGATCTTGTGGTAGTCCACCTAAAGAATCACGAGGTGATATTAGGTATGGACTGGCTTGGAAAGAATCGGGCCACTCTTGATTGTCACCGGGAGCGCGTGCAGTTTGAGAGTGGGTGTGGATCCCTGATCAGGTTCCAAGGTATACGTCCGACCTCTGGATGCTTGGTGGTGTCAACAATCCATGTTGAGAAGATGCTGAGGAAGGGTTATGAGGCTTATTTGGCCACAATTGCCACTAAGGAGGTCGTAGGGGGTGGTGACCCGGAGGGAATACCGCTGGTTCGCGAGTTCCATGATGTGTTTAGGTCCCTACAGGGCATTCCCCCTTATAGATCAGACCCATTCATAATAGAACTGGAACCAGGGACGGCCCCATTATCCAAAAGTCGCTACATAATGGCTCATGCCGAGATGGCCGAGCTTAAGAAGCAACTTGAGGAGTTGCTGGATAAGGGTTTTATAAGACCTAGTGTGTCACCGTGGGGGGCACCGGTTCTCTTTGTGAAAAAGAAAGATGGTAGCTTCAGGTTATGCATTGACTATCGAGGTCTGAATCGAGTCACTGTGAAGAACAAGTTCCCATTATCTCGGATAGATGAGTTGTTGGATCAGCTCAAGGGTGCAAACTGGTTCTCTAAGATCGATTTGGCTTCAGGGTATCATCAGATCCCTATTGAACCAAGTGATATTAGGAAGACAGCATTACAAACTAGGTACGGCCACTATGAGTTTGTGGTCATGCCTTTTGGGTTAACCAATGCACCAGCAGCCTTCAAGAAGATGATGAATGGTATCTTCCGGGACTTCTTGGATGAATTTGTAATCATCTTCATAGATGACATATTAGTATATTCCAAGAGAAAGGAAGACTATGAAAGGCATCTAAGGGCTGTGTTGGGACGGTTGAGGGAACAACATCTCTTTGCCATGTTGAGCAAGTGTAGTTTTTGGCAAAGTAGTGTTGGGTTCCTTGGACACATTGTGTCAGATCAGGGAGTCTCAGTGGACCCTGAGAAGATTAAGGCCATACAAGGATGGCCACGACCTAAGAATGCCATAGAGGTCAGGAGTTTCCTAGGCCTGGCCGGATATTACTGGAAGTTTGTCAAAGGGTTTGCCAGTTTGGCTCAACCAATGACACAACTAACCGGTAAGGATGTAAAGTTTGTATGGTCTGAGGAGTGCGAGAAATGTTTCTCTGCCTTGAAGGACATGTTTNTTAAGGCCATACAAGGATGGCCACGACCTAAGAATGCCATAGAGGTCAGGAGTTTCCTAGGCCTGGCCGGATATTACTGGAAGTTTGTCAAAGGGTTTGCCAGTTTGGCTCAACCAATGACACAACTAACCGGTAAGGATGTAAAGTTTGTATGGTCTGAGGAGTGCGAGAAATGTTTCTCTGCCTTGAAGGACATGTTTACAGGTGCACCTATCCTAGTGCTACCAGAGGCTGACCAACCTTATGTGGTATACACGGATGCGTCCATCACTGGATTGGGGTGTGTACTGACTCAACACGGTAAGGTCATTGCCTACGCCTCTAGGAAGTTTAAGAAGCATGAGGGGAACTACCCAACCCACGACCTGGAAATGGCAGCCGTGGTGTTTGCTCTCAAGATATGGCGATCCTACTTGTATGGGGCCAAAGTTCAGATCTTAACCGACCACAAGAGTCTCAAGTATATTTTCAATCAACCTGAGTTGAATCTCAGACAAAGAAGGTGGATGGAGTTTGTGGCCGATTATGATCTAGAGATTGCTTACCATCCCGGTAAGGCAAACTTGGTGGCCGATGCCTTGAGCCGGAGGAGGGCTGAGGTCTCAGCGGAAAGGGAGGCAGAGGTGATGGAAGGGATGGTCCGGACATTGCATCTGAACACAGTGGCCAGCGAGGACGAGACCTTGGGTTTGGAGGCAGTGAACCAAGCTGATCTTCTTTCCAGGATTTAGCAAGCACAAGGCTTGGATGAGAACCTTCGGAAGGTTGCTCTGAATGATAAGACGGAGTACCAGGTTTCACAAGATGGAACAATCTTGGTCCATGGGAGGATCAATGTTCCGAATGTAAGGGGAGTTAAGGAGGAGATTATGGGCCAGTCTCATAAGTCCAAGTTCTCTGTGCACCCTGGACTGAACAAGATGTATAAAGACATGAAAAGGTATTACCATTGGGTCCGTATGAAAACTGATGTGGCCGAATGGGTGGCTAAGTGTCCTACTTGCCAACTCGTTAAGGCAGAGCATCAGGTACTCAGTGGGTTACTTCAGAATCTACCTATCCCAGAATGGAAGTGGGATCATATCACCATGGATTTTGTGTCTGGTTTTCCCACGACCCGGAACAGGAAGGATTCAGTATGGGTGATGGTGGACCGTTTAACCAAGCCAGCCCATTTCATACCAATCAAGAAGACTGATGGTGTGGAGCCTTTGGTACGGGTCTACATGGATGAGATAGTACACTTGCATGGAGTGCCGGCTAGTATTGTTTCGGATAGGGATCCTTGGTTTTCTTCTTACTTCCGGAAGTCTTTCTGAAAGGCCTTGGGAACAAGAGTGAACATGAGTACTTCTTATCATCCACAAACAAATGGTCAGTCCGAAAGAACCATCCAAACGTTGGAGGATATGTTAAGGGCATGTGTCTTGGATTGGGGAGATTCTTGGGAGAGACATCTGCCCTTGGTGGAGTTTGCTTACAACAACAGCTATCACACTAGCATTGGGATGTCACCCTATGAGGCTTTGTATGGGGGACCTTGCAGGACACCATTATGCTGGGCCCAAGTGGGGGAGCGCCACATGATAGGGCCTGAGATTGTGGAGGAGACCACGGAGAAGATCAAGTTTATAAAGGACAAGATGAAAGAAGCGCAGGACCGCCACAAGTCCTACGCGGATAGAAGAAGGAAGCATGTAGAGTTTAGGATAGGTGACATGGTCTACTTAAAGATGATTACCTTTAAGGGCCGGAAAAGAGTGTCTGGCCAAAGGAAGTTGGATCCAAGATACTTGGGTCCATTCCGGATCATAGAGAGGGTTGGTGCAGTGGCTTACAAGCTGAACCTAACGGCAAAGATGGATGCATTTTCACAATGTGTTCCATGTATCTCAGTTGAGGAAATGCCTTTTGGATCAAGACCTAGTTATCCCTGAGATTCCATCTGATCTAGGCACGAACCTTACATTGGAGACAAGGCCGATTCGGATTGTGGATAGGATGGAGAAAGCTATGAGAAGTAAGACCATATAGATGGTCAAAGTTGTTTGGGATTGCAATGGACAAGAACAAGTGACTTGGGAGACCGAAGCAAGGATGAAAGCGGACTTTCGAAAATGGTATAGCCAGTTTTCCATGGCGACAAGTCTAGGGTCGGATTCGAGGACTAATCCATCTCAAGTGGGGGAGACTTGTCATGTACCTGAATCTAGATAAGGCCTTTGGGCACAACCATGGTACGAGGAGACGCACCAGTCAGGTCACATGACCTAAGGACAAGCGTATCATGGCTGGAACGGATGGTTAAGTGCCTCAGTAGGCTGAGACTTAACCAGAATCGAAGGAAGGTAAGGGAGGAAGGGTTGGAGGAGTTCTAAGGCAGCTGAACAAGGTATGGATTTAGTTCGGCCAGCTAGACCAAGCTCGGGACAGTTCGGTGCAGCTCACACTCAACTAGGTCAGCTACGGAAGCTGGACCACTAGACTAAGTCAGCTCCGGTATCTGGACCACTAGCTCACTTAGCTGGGGCAGCTAGCAACCAGCTCACCTCAGCTGGGTAAAGGGTTTGGATCTTAGTCAAGGGGCTCGGGTCAGGGGCGGTTATGGTGCTGGCCTGGGTGGCCAAGGGAGGTCCGACCAGTTTGGGGTCTTGGACAAGTAGGCAGGGCAGTGGACAGGACCCTGGAGATTGTATTCGAACAGGATAAGGAAGAGAGAGGCGGTTGGAGGCAGTTAGAACGAAGGGGTGCGAATGGTGCAAGTTGCACCCATTCGGCCACCAAGTCATGCCTGTTCACCAGGCAGTTAGGGGTCGATTATTGCCTTTAAATACAGACCCTAGGGGTCCAGAAATCACACAATTTTCCCTAAGGAAAGCTCTGCCAAAATCGTGACAGAGAGAAAGAAAGAAAGAGAGAGAGAGAGAGATCAAGGCTTGGCTGTGTATGTTGGTGATTGATTTCCGATCAGGAGTTGGCTTGTGTGGAGTGGAGATCGATTGAGGATGGGTACTAGAGGCAAGGATAAGGACTTGGAGAAGGGCTTGAGCACTCCAGAGCGCACGCTCAAGCTGAGTGGGATGGACCAAACCATCCTGCCATGGCTGCGGTGTGATGCCGTGTGGGCTGTGGTTGGTTTGGTGATTCCAGACCCATTTCTTCCCATCTTCTTACTGATTTCCTTCTCCTCCTTTATATGCTTTATATGGATGGCGATTTCATCTTAATGTGACTGGACCAAGGCCTTGGCCGGTCCAGGAACATAGTCCTTGGCCTTAGGCCGGACTGGTCTTGGTCGGATTCTGCATGCTCCGGTGGGCTTCATTGAATTCCGACCACGGATTCTTCTTAGTGGGGATTTATCGTGAATTATCATGGGTTTATTAGGTTTTACCTAATTGATTTGTGGATGGTCAGTTATGGCCGTTCTGGCTGATTGTGGCCGAGATCAATAGGATAGAGGCTGGTTCTGTAGATTCTGATTATGGATTAATCTTAGTTAGGATTTATTAGGAATTGTCATGAATTTTAATTAGTTTTTGGGAATTTATTTGAGTAGGTCAGATTTGGGAACCAGCCATGGTCGATTGTGGTTTGGTGTGGACAAAGGGAATAGAACACATTGGATCAGTCAGGCCGTGTGTTGAGTAGTGGTACAGGACGTCCTGGGGGATGTCCTGAGTGTGGCCGTGTGCCTTGTGAACTAGATGGATAGGTTATTGACCATAGAATAGGAGAACCGAACCATGCAATGTAGACTTGGTATGTTAGGGTATCGGATTGTACTCATACATATGTCTTGTGATTGTGTTGCTTTCAGGATCAGACGAGGACCGTGGCAANGTTGAGTAGTGGTACAGGACGTCCTGGGGGATGTCCTGAGTGTGGCCGTGTGCCTTGTGAACTAGATGGATAGGTTATTGACCATAGAATAGGAGAACCGAACCATGCAATGTAGACTTGGTATGTTAGGGTATCGGATTGTACTCATACATATGTCTTGTGATTGTGTTGCTTTCAGGATCAGACGAGGACCGTGGCAAGGCCAAGGAACCATGAAGACCTGAGCCGTGGGTGGATGTGTGGGTTGTGGGATAGTTTAGTTAGTATGAACACATAAACATATGATAGCCTATTGTGCAACTGAATCTATGTATTGGATAGTTTTATATTAATAAAGATACAATTTCTCTTATCTAGATAGATTTAGGAATCGAAATTTTTGACCCTCATATGATTGAAAATGACTTAGCGAAATATTGGACCTTAAAAGTGAAGAAAAATTACATGAATAGTTTGGTAAGGCTTCGGGTCCTAGTTGGGTCCTTTGGACCAGAATCAGGTCTTACAAGATCAGCCTTATCCATAATGAATGGAAGCATTTAACTCAGCGGACCATGGACTGTCCAGACTGGTCCAACAAGTACATGAAAAATGACCCGTAACTACTGATAGGCTGGTACGATAAGCCATCCATACTGCCTGGAAGGACCAAGGACTGTCCAGATTGGTCCATCAGGCCGTGAAAAATCAACTCATACGTACTGACAGGCTGATATGGTCACCCTTAACCGTACTGAATGGAAGGATTAACTCAACGGACCATGGACTGTCCGGACTGGTCCCATCAGTAAAAGAAAAATGACCCATACGTACTGATAGGCTAATACGATCAGCCATTTGTACTTCCTGGAAGGACCAAGGACTGTCTAGACTGGTCAATCAGGCCATGAAAAAATTGACTCATACGTACTGATAGGCTGATATGATCATCCTTAACTGTACTGAAAGAAAGGATTTAACTCAACGTACCATGGACTATCCAAAGTGGTCCCATCAGTACATGGAAAATGACCCATAGGTACTGATAGGTTGATACGTTCAGCCATTTGTACTGCCTGAAAGGACCAAGGACTGTCCAGACGGGTCCATCAGCACATGAAAAGTAGACCCATCGTACTGATAGGCTGATATGATCAGCCTTAACCATACTGAATGGAAGGATTTAACTCAGCGGACCATTGACTGTCCGGACTGGTCATGTCAATACACGAAAAATGACCCATACGTACTGATAGGCTGGTACAATCAGCCATTCATACTGCCTGGAAGGACCAAGGACTGTCAAGACTGTACCATCAGGCCATAAAAAATCGACTCATACGTAATGATAGGCTGATATGATCACCTTAACCATACTGAATGGAAGGATTTAACTAAACAGACCATGGACTGTCCGGACTGGTTCCATCAGTACATGAAAAATGACCCATATGTACTGATAGGCTGTTACGATCAGCCATCTGTACTGCATGGAAGGACCAAGGACTATCCAGACTGGTCCATCAGGCCATGAAAAATTGACTCATACGTACTGATAGGCTGGTATGATAAGCCTTAACCGTACTGAAAGGAAGGATTTAATTCAACGGACCATGGACTGTCCAAAGTGGTCCCATCAGTACATGAAAAATGACCCATACGTACTGATAGGCTGATACGATCAGCCATTTGTACTGCCTTGAAGGACCAAGGACTGTCCAGACTGGTAAATCAGGCCATGAAAAATCGACTCATACGTACTGATAGGATGATATGATCAGCCTTAACCGTATTGAAAGGAAGGAGTTAACTCAACGGACCATGGACTGTCAAAACTGGTCCCATCAGTACATGAAAAATGACCCATATGTACATATAGGCTGGTACGATCAACCATCCGTACTGCCTCGAAGGACCAAGGACTGTCCAGACTGGTCCATCAGGACATGAAAAACAGACCCATAGTACTGATAGGATGATATGATCAGCCTTATCGATACTGAATGGAAGGGTTTAACTCAGCGGACCATGGACTGTCCAGACTGGTCCCAATAGTACATGAAAAATGACCCTACGTACTGATAGGCTGGTACGATCAGCCATCCGTACTGCCTGGAAGGACCAAGGACTGTCCAAACTGGTCCATCAGGCCATGAAAAATCAACTCATACGTACTGATAGGCTGATATGGTCACCCTTAACCGTACTGAATGGAAGGATTTAACTCAACGGACCATGGACTGTCCGGACTGGTCCCATCAATACATGAAAAATGACTCATACGTCCTGATAGCCTGTTACGATCAGCCATCTGTACTGCATGGAAGGACCAAGGACTGTCCAGACTGGTCCATCAGGCCATGAAATATTGACTCATACGTACTGATAGGCTGATATGATCAGCCTTAACCGTACTGAAAGGAAGGATTTAATTTAACGGACCATGGACTGTCCAAAGTGGTCCCATCAGTACATGAAAAATGACCCATAGGTACTGATAGGCTGATACGATCAGCCATTTGTACTGCCTGGAAGGACCAAGGACTGTCCAGACTGGTCCATCAGGCCATGAAAAATCGACTCATGCGTACTGATAGGCTGATATGATCAGCCTTAACCGTACTGAAAGGAAGGATTTAACTCAACGGACCATGAACTGTCAAAACTGGTCCCATCAGTACATGAAAAATGACCCATATGTACATATAGGCTGGTACGATCAGCCATCCGTACTGCCTCGAAGGACCAAGGACAGTCCAGACTGGTCCATCAGGCCATGAAAAACAGACCCATACGTATTGATAGGCTGATATGATCAGCCTTATCGATACTGAATGGAAGGGTTTAACTCAGCGGACCATGGACTGTCCAGACTGGTCCCAATAGTACATGAAAAATGACCCTACGTACTGATAGGCTGGTACGATCAGCCATCCGCACTGCCTGGAAGGACCAAGGACTGTCTAGACTGGTCCATCAGGCCATGAAAAATCAACTCATATGTACTGATAGGCTGATATGGTCACCCTTAACCGTACTGAATGGAAGGATTTAACTCAATGAACCATGGACTGTCCGGACTGGTACCATCAGTACATGAAAAATGACCCATACGTACTGATAAGATGATACGATCAGCCATTCGTACTGCCTGGAAGGACCAAGGACTCTCCAGACGGGTCCATCAGTACATGAAAACTAGACCCAGACGTACTGATAGGCTGATATGATCAGCCTTAACCATACTGAATGGAAGGATTTAACTCAGCGGACCATTGACTGTGCGGACTGGTCATGTCAGTAAATGAAAAATGACCCATACGTACTGATAGGCTGGTACGATTAGCCATTCGTACTGCCTAGAAGGACAATGGACTGTCCAGACGGGACCATCAGGCCGTGAAAAATCGACTCATACGTACTGATAGGCTGATATGATCAGCCTTAACCATACTGAATGGAAGGATTTAACTCAACAGACCATGGACTGTCCGGACTGGTCCCATCAGTAAATGAAAAATGACCCATATGTACTGATAGGCTGTTACCATCAGCCATCTGTACTGCATGGAAGGACCAAGGACTGTCCAGACTAGTCCCTCAGGCCATGAAAAATTGACTCATAAGTACTGATAGGCTGATATGACCAGCCTTAACCGTACTGAATGGAAGGATTTAACTCAACGGACCATGGACTGTACGGACTGGTCCCATAAGTACATGAAAAATAGACCCATACGTACTGATAGGCTGGTACGATCAGCAATTCGTACTGCCTAGAAGGACCAAGGACTGTCCAAACTGGTCCATCATGCCATGAAAAATTGACTCATAAGTACTGATAGGCTGATATGATCAGCCTTATTTGTACTGAAAGGAAGGATTTAACTCAACGGACCATGGACTGTCCAAAGTGGTCCCATCAGTACATGAAAAATGACCCATACGTACAAATAGGATGATACGATCAGCCATCCGTACTACCTGGAAGGATCAAAGACTGTCCAGACTGGTCCACCAGGCCATGAAAAATCGACTCTTACGTACTGATAGACCGATATGATCAGCCTTAACCGTACTAAAAGGAAGGATTTAACTCAACGGACCATGGACTGTCCAAACTGGTCCCATCAGTACATTAAAAATGACACGTACGTACTGATAGGCTGATACGATCAGCCATTCGTACTGCCTGGAAGGACGAAGGACTGTCCCTATTGGTCCATCAGGCCGTGAAAAATCGACTCATACGTACTGATAGGCTGATATGATAAGCCTTAACCGTACTGAAAGGAAGGATTTAACTCAACGGACCATGGACTGTCCAAACTGGTCCCATCAGTACATGAAAAATGACCCATACGTACTGATAGGCTGGTACGATCAGCCATTCGTACTGCCTGGAAGGACCAAGGATTCTCCAGACTGGTCCATCAGGCCATGAAAAATCGACCCATACGTACTGACAGGCTGGTACGATCAGCCATTCGTACTGCCTGGAAGGACCAAGGACTGTCCAAACTGGTCCATCAGGCCATGAAAAATTAACTAATACGTATTGATAGGCTGATATGACCAGCCTTAACTGTACTGAATGGAAGGATTTAACTCAACGGACCATGGACTGTCCGGACTGGTCCGAACAGTACATTAAAAATGACCCATACGTACTCATAGGCTGGTACGATCAGTTTTCCGTACTGCCGAGAAGGACCAAGGACTATCCTGCCTGGTCCATCAGGCCATGAAAAGTCGACCCATACGTACTGATAGGCTGATATGATCAGCCTTAACCGTACTGAATGGAAGGATTTAACTCAATGAACCATGGACTGTCCGGACTGGTACCATCAGTACATGAAAAATGACCCATACGTACTGATAAGATGATACGATCAGCCATTCGTACTGCCTGGAAGGACCAAGGACTCTCCAGACGGGTCCATCAGTACATGAAAACTAGACCCAGACGTACTGATAGGCTGATATGATCAGCTTTAACCATACTGAATGGAAGGATTTAACTCAGCAGACCATTGACTGTGCGGACTGGTCATGTCAGTAAATGAAAAATGACCCATACGTACTGATAGGCTGGTACGATTAGCCATTCGTACTGCCTAGAAGGACAATGGACTGTCCAGACTGGACCATCAGGCCGTGAAAAATCGACTCATACGTACTGATAGGCTGATATGATTAGCCTTAACCATATTGAATGGAAGGATTTAACTCAACACACCATGGACTGTCCGGACTGGTCCCATCAGTAAATGAAAAATGACCCATATGTACTGATAGGCTGTTACCATCAGCCATCTGTACTGCATGGAAGGACCAAGGACTGTCCAGACTGGTCCATCAGGCCATGAAAAATTGACTCATAAGTACTGATAGGCTGATATGACCAGCCTTAACCGTACTGAATGGAAGGATTTAACTCAACGGACCATGGACTGTACGGACTGGTCCCATAAGTACATGAAAAATAGACCCATACGTACTGATAGGCTGGTACGATCAGCAATTCGTACTGCCTAGAAGGACCAAGGACTGTCCAAACTGGTCCATCATGCCATGAAAAATTGGCTCATAAGTACTGATAGGCTGATATGATCAGCCTTATTTGTACTGAAAGGAAGGATTTAACTCAACGGACCATGGACTGTCCAAAGTGGTCCCATCAGTACATGAAATATGACCCATACGTACAAATAGGATGATACGATCAGCCATCCGTACTACCTGGAAGGATCAAAGACTGTCCAGACTGGTCCACCAGGCCATGAAAAATCGACTCTTACGTACTGATAGGCCGATATGATCAGCCTTAACGGTACTAAAAGGAAGGATTTAACTCAACGGACCATGGACTGTCCAAACTGGTCCCATCAGTACATTAAAAATGACCCATACGTACTGATAGGCTGATACGATCAGCCATTCGTACTGCCTGGAAGGACGAAGGACTGTCCCGATTGGTCCATCAGGCCGTGAAAAATCGACTCATACGTACTGATAGGCTGATATGATAAGCCTTAACCGTACTGAAAGGAAGGATTGAACTCAACGGACCATGGACTGTCCAAACTGGTCCCATCAGTACCTGAAAAATGACCCATACGTACTGATAGGCTGGTACGATCAGCCATTCGTACTGCCTGGAAGGACCAAGGACTCTCCAGACTGGTCCATCAGGCCATGAAAAATCGACCCATACGTACTGACAGGCTGGTACGATCAGCCATTCGTACTGCCTGGAAGGACCAAGGACTGTCCAAACTGGTCCATCAGGCCATGAAAAATTGACTAATACGTATTGATAGGCTGATATGACCAGCCTTAACCGTACTGAATGGAAGGGTTTAACTCAACGGACCATGGACTGTCCGGACTGGTCCGTACAGTACATTAAAAATGACCCATACGTACTCATAGGCTGGTACGATCAGCTTTCCGTACTGCCGAGAAGGACCAAGGACTATCCAGCCTGGTCCATCAGGCCATGAAAAGTCGACCCATACGTACTGAGAGGCTGATATGATCAGCCTTAACCATACTGACTGGAAGGATTTAACTCAGTGAACCATGGACTGTCCGCACTGGTCATGTCAGTACATGAAAAATGACCCATACGTACTGATAGGCTTGTACGATCAGCCATTCGTACTTCCTGGAAGGACCAAGGACTGTCCAGACTGGTCCATCAGGCCATGAAAAATCGACTCATACGTACTGATAGGCTAATATGATCAGCCTTAACCATACTGAATGGAAGGATTTAACTCAACGGACCATGGACTGTCCATACTGGTCCCATCAGTACATGAAAAATGACCCATACGTACTAATAGGCTCATACGATCAGCCATTCGTACTGCCTGGGTGGACCAAGGACTGTCCAGCCTTGTCCATCAGGCCATGAAAAATCGACCCATACGTACTGATAGGCTGATTTGATCAGCCTTAACCATACTAAAAGGAAGGATTTAACTGAATGGACCATGGACTGTCCAAAGTGGTCCCATCAGTACATGAAAAATAACCCGTACGTACTGATAGGCTGGTACGATCAGCCATTCGTACTATCTGGAAGAACCAAGGACTGTCTAGACTGGTCCATCGGGCCATGAAAAATTGACCCATATGTACTGATAGGCTGAAATGATCAGCCTTATCCAAATTGAATGGAAGGTTTTAACTCAACACACCATGGACTGTCCGGACTGGTCCCATCAGTACATAAAAATGACCCATACATACTGATAGGCTGATACGATCAGCCATTCGTACTGCCAGGAAGGACCACGGACTGTCCAGACTAGTCCATCAGGCCATGAAAAATGGACTCATACCGTACTGAAAGGAAGGATTTAACTCAACGGACCAAGGACTGTCCAAACTGGTCCCATACGTACATATAGGCTTGTACGATCAGCCATCCGTCCTGCCTGGAAGACCAAGTACTTTCCAAACTGGTCCATCAAGCTATGAAAAACACTCCCCATACGTATTGATAAGCTAATATGATCAGCCTTATCCATACTGAATGGAAGGATTTAACTGAATGGACCATGGACTGTCCAAAGTGGTCCCATCAGTACATGAAAAATAACCCGTACGTACTGATAGGCTTGTACGATCAGCCATCCGTACTGCCTGGAAGGACCAAGGACTGTCCAGACTGGTCCATCAGGCCATGAAAAATCAACTCATACGTACTGATAGGCTGATATGGTCACCCTTAACCGTACTGAATGGAAGGATTTAACTCAACGGACCATGGACTGTCCGGACTGGTCCCATCAGTACATGGAAAATGACCCATACGTACTGATAGGCTGATACGATCAGCCATTCGTACTGCCTGGAAGGACCAAGGACTGTCCAAACTGTACCATCAGGCCATAAAAAATCGACTCATACGTAATGATAGGCTGATATGATCAGCCTTAACCATACTGAATGGAAGGATTTAACTCAACAGACCATGGACTGTCCCGGACTGGTCCCAACAGTACATGGAAAATGACCCATACATACTGATAGGCTGGTACGATCAGCCATCCGTACTGCCTGGAAGGACCAAGGACTCTCCAGACTGGTCCATGAGGCCATGAAAAATCGACCCATATGTACTGATAGGCTGGTACGATCAGCCATATGTACTGCCTAGAAGGACCAAGGACTGTCCAAACTGGTCTATCATGCCATGGAAAATTCACTCATAAGTACTGAGAGGCTGATATGACCAGCCTTAACCGTACTGAATGGAAGGATTTAACTCAACGGACCATGGACTGTACGGACTGGTCCCAACAGTACATTAAAAATGTCCCATATGTACTCATAGTCTGGTACGATCAGCTTTCCGTACTGCCGGGAATGACAAAGGACTGTCCAGCCTGGTCCATCAGGCCATGAAAAGTTGACCCATACGTACTGATAGGCTGATATGATCAGCCTTAACCATACTGAATGGAAGGATTTAACTCAGCGAACCATGGACTGTCCGGACTGGTCATGTCAATACATGAAAAATGACCCATATGTACTGATAGGCTGGTACGATCAGCCATTCGTACTTCCTGGAAGGACGAAGGACTGTCCAGACTAGTCCATCAGGCCAAGAAAAATCAACTCATACGTACTGATAGGCTGATATGATCAGCCAATCAGTACGTAATGGAAGGATTTAACTCAACGGACCATGGACTGTCCGTACTGGTCCCATCAGTACATGAAAAATGACCCATACGTACTGATAGGCTGATACGATCAGCCATCCTACATGCCTGGGTGGACCAAGGACTGTCCAGCCTTGTCCATCAGGCCATGATAAATTGTCCCATACGTACTGATAGGCTGATATGATCAGCCTTACCCGTACTGAAAGGATGGATTTAACTCAACGGACCATGGACTGTCCAAAGTGGTCCCATCAGTACATGAAAAAATGACCCATACGTACATATAGGATGATACGATCATCCATCTGTACTACCTGGAAGGATCAAAGACTGTCTAGACTGCTCCACCAGGCCATGAAAAATCGACTCTTACGTACTGATAGGCTGATATGATCAGCCTTAACCGTACTAAAAGGAAGGATTTAACTCAACGGACCATGGAATGTCCAAACTGGTCCCATCAGTACATGAAAAATGACCCATACATACTGATAGGCTGATACGATCAGCCATTCGTACTGCTTGGAAGGACGAAGGACTGTCCAGACTGGTCAATCAGGCCATGAAAAATCGACTCATACGTACTGATAGGCTGATATGATCAGCCTTATCCAAATTGAATGGAAGGTTTTAACTCAACACACCATGGACTGTCCGGACTGGTCCCATCAGTCAATAAAAATGACCCATACGTACATATAGGCTGATACGATCAGCCATTCGTACTGCCTGGAAGTACCAAGGACTGTCCAGACTGGTCCATCAGGCCATGAAAAATCGACTCATACGTACTGATAGGCTGATATTATCAGCCTTAACCGTACTGAAAGGAAGGATTTAACTCAACGTACCATGGACTGTCAAAACTGGTCCCATCAGTACATGAAAAATGACCCGTATGTACATATAGGCTGGTACGATCAGCCATCCGTCCTGCCTGGAAGGACGAAGGACTGTCCAGACTGGTCCATCAGGCCATGAAAAAAAAACCAATACATACTGATAGGCTAATATGATCTGTCATGTCCCTGAATCTAGATAAGGCCTTGGGGCACAAACATGGTACGAGGAGACGCACCAGTCAGGTCTCATGACCTAAGGATAAGCGTATCATGGCTGGAATGGATGGTTAAGTGCCTCAGTAGGCTGAGACTTAACCAGAATCGAAGGAAGGTAAGGGAGGAAGGGTTGGAGGAGTTCTAAGGCAGCTGGACAAGGTATGGATTTAGTTCGGCCAGCTAGACCAAGCTCGGGACAGTTCGGTGCAGCTCACACTCGACTAGGTCAGCTACAGCAGCTGCACCACTAGACTAAGTCAGCTCCGGTAGCTGGACCACTAGTTCACTAAGCTGGGGCTGCTAGCAACCAGCTCACCTCAGCTGGATAAAGGTTTTGGATCTTAGTCAAGGGGCTCGGGTCAGGGGCGGTTATGGTGCTGGCCTGGGTGGCCAAGGGAGGTCCGACCAGTTTGGGGTCTTGGACAAGTAGGCAGGGCAGTGGACAGGACCCTGGAGCTTGCATTCGAACAGGATAAGGAATAGAGAGGCGGTTGGAGGGAGTTAGGACGAAGGGGTGCGAATGGTGTAAGTTGCACCCATTCGGCCACCAAGTCATGCCTGTTCGCCAGGCAGTTAGGGGTCGATTCTTGCCTTTAAATACAGACCCTAGGGGTCCAGAATTCACACAATTTTCCCTAAGGAAAGCTCTGCCAAAATCGTGACAGAGAGAAAGAAAGAAAGAGAGAGAGAGAGAGAGATCAAGCCTTGGCTGTGTGTGTTGGTGATTGATTTTCGATCAGGAGTTGGCTTCTGTGGAGTGGAGATCGATTGAGGATGGGTACTAGAGGCAAGGATAAGGACTTGGAGAAGGGCTTGAGCACTCCAGAGCGCACGCCCAAGGTGAATGGGGTGGACCGAACCATCCTGCCATGGCTGCGGTGTGATGCCGTGTGGGCTGTGGTTGGTTTGGTGATTCAAGACCCATTTCTTCCCATCTTCTTACTGATTTCCTTCTCCTCCTTTATATGCTTTATATGGATGGCGATTTCATCTTAATGTGACTGGACCAAGGCCTTGGCCGGTCCAAGAACATAGTCCTTGGCCTTAGGCCGGACTGGTCTTGGTCGGATTCTGCCAGCTCCGGTGGGATTCATTGAATTCCGACCATGGATTCCTCTTAGTGGGGATTTATCGTGAATTATCATGGGTTTTATTAGGTTTTACCTAATTGATTTGTGGATGGTCAGTTATGGCCGTTCTGGCTGATTGTGGCCTAGATCAATAGGATAGAGGCCGGTTCTGTAGATTCTGATTATCGATCAATCTTAGTTAGGATTTATTAGGAATTGCCATGAATTTTAATTAGTTTTTGGGAATTTATTTGAGTAGGTCAGATTTGGGAACCAGCCATGGTCGATTGTGGTTTGGTGTGGACAAAGGGAATGTACCACATTGGATCAGTCAGGCCGTGTGTTGAGTAGTGGTACAGGACGTCCTGGGGGATGTTCTGAGTGTGGCCGTGTGCCTTGTGAACTGAATGGATAGGTTATTGACCATATAATAGGATAACCGAAACATGCAATGTAGACTTGGTATGTTAGGGTATCGGATTGTACTCATACATATGTCTTGTGATGGTGTTGCTTTCAGGATCAGACCAGGACCGTGGCAAGGTCAAGGAACCATGAAGACCTAATCCGTGGATGGATGTGTGGGTTGTGGGATAGTATAGTTAGTATGAACACATAAACATATGATAGCCTATTGTTCAACTGAATCTATGTATTGGATCACAAGTTTTATCTGGATAGATTTAGGAATCAAAATGTTTGAACCTCATATGATTGAAAATGACCTAGAGAAATATTGGACCTTAAAAGTGAACAAAAATTACATGAATAGTTTGGTAAGGCTTCGGGTCCTAGTTGGGTCCTTTGGACCAGGATCGGGTCTTACAAGTTGGCATCAGAGCGGAGTTGGTTCTAGAATTGTTATGGGTTATGGGAAATCACCACACATCCGGCTGGGTCTCATGGGAAGGTCTGATTGAATGTGTGTTAGCCTTAGTGATTGTGTGTTATGCTTATATAAATGTTAATGTGCTAACCCTGAGTGTTGATTTGAACCCAAGGGTACAAGGAAGTCTAAAACTTCTCGGAAGGGTAAGGAAACAGCTGGGGGGGTTTGGACCAGTTGAAGCGGATGGGACTAACCCACCTGTGCTGTTGCCTATCCAACCGGACGGGGCTAATGTGGGAGCCGGACTGCCAACTGCTCAGCTCAACCCAACCGAGGTTCGTGTGGATGGACCTGGAACTCAGCTGGAACAGGAATTGGGGCCAGCTGATGGAGCTGATGGACAGCAGCAAAGGGAGCTGGAGGATGAAGGTGAGTCCTCACATGCTGGTCACCAGGATGGGCGTGGAGAGATTATGGGCAATGTGACTGCTGGGTTAGCCAACCCAGCTACTGAGCCATCCATGAAGGATGTGCTGGAGGCTATGAAAGCTATGGGCAACCAGATGATAGCTCTGACCCAAGTGTTCACGCCACTGGTGAACTCGTCTGTGGGTCAAACGGGAACCATTCCTACGGCTATTCCCCTAGCTGGTAGGCGGGTGGAACAGGTGGCCGAGGTGGTTGAGATTAATCCACCACCTAGGGCGGTTAGGAGGATGGATTACCTGAAGCTACTGGAGCACATAGCTAAGATGGGCACCAAACACTTTTCTGGAAGTGTTGACTCATTGGAGGCTGATGAGTGGAAGAGCAGGCTGGTCCGTAACTTCAACTCCACCCGTTTCCTAGAGGATTATCAGAAGGACATAGCAGTCCATTTCCTGGAGGGTGATGCTCATAACTGGTGGTTAGCACTAGACAAGCGTACCAATGGAAGCATTGAACGCTTCTCGGACTTTGAGGTTGAGTTCAACCACAAATACTTCCCGGCAGAAGCTTGGGATCGTTTGGAGGCTAAGTTCTTGGACCTGGTCCAGGGTCGTAGGACGGTTAGAGTGTATGAAGAGGAGTTCAACCGACTCAGGCGCTATGTGGGAAAAGAACTGGAGGACGAGTCAGTCCAGGTACGTCGGTTCATAAGAGGCCTTAGCGTCAAACTCCGAACCTACTGCTCTGTCCGCACCTTCCACACTGTGTCCGAGTTGGTTGAGAGGATGGCCATGCTGGAAACCAACCTAGCTGAAGAAGCTAAGCTGAAGATTCGAAGCCACCCGGCTGCCACGGGTGGTAATAGTGACCGGAAGAGGAAAAGGGACCAGGCTGAGGAAGGCAAATCTTTAAGTGGTAGGTGTGCGTGTCTCAAGTGTGGTCGACACCATGGAGGTGAATGTTGGAGGGCAATGGGAGCTTCTCTCCGATGTGGCAAGATGGACCAATCAGCTCGTGACTGTCCCAGGCAGGAATAAGGAGCTGGTGGTGACACCAGGACTTGCCACTACTATGGTAGGAAAGGACATCTCCGCAAGGACTGCCCTAAGTTGTCATCCGGACCTAGCAAGAGCCGAGGAGAGGCTAGCCGGCCAGATCAGAACCGTGGACAGACCTCAACACCCCGTGTCTATGAGCTGTCCAAAGATGAGGACAAGGCTGGACCATTCCAAGCGATCACTGGTAATTATCCGATCTTGTTCTTTTCAATTCAGTAGAATTGCATGGTACGGAACTTAGAATGGCTAGGTACTTAGATTGGGTCATGTGTAGGGACCCTAAGTATTGGTGGTGTGGAACCACACGTACTTTTCGATACAGGATCTACACATAGCTTTGTGAGTCCAAGGATGCTCGGAAAGGGGTTGTTCCGGATGGGAACAGGGGATTGTCCTGGGGTAGTGAACGCGGCCGGAGGGCAAGTTATGAGTTCTTTAGGGGTGATTCAGGACATCCCAGTGGTGATCCAGGACAGGGTCATGCCTGTGGATCTTGTGGTAGTCCACCTAAAGAATCACGAGGTGATATTAGGTATGGACTGGCTTGGAAAGAATCGGGCCACTCTTGATTGTCACCGGGAGCGCGTGCAGTTTGAGAGTGGGTGTGGATCCCTGATCAGGTTCCAAGGTATACGTCCGACCTCTGGATGCTTGGTGGTGTCAACAATCCATGTTGAGAAGATGCTGAGGAAGGGTTATGAGGCTTATTTGGCCACAATTGCCACTAAGGAGGTCGTAAGGGGTGGTGACCCGGAGGGAATACCGCTGGTTCGCGAGTTCCATGATGTGTTTAGGTCCCTACAGGGCATTCCCCTTATAGATCAGACCCATTCATAATAGAACTAGAACCAGGGACGGCCCCATTATCCAAAAGTCGCTACATAATGGCTCATGCCGAGATGGCCCAGTTTAAGAAGCAACTTGAGGAGTTGCTGGATAAGGGTTTTATAAGACCTAGTGTGTCACCGTGGGGGGCACCGGTTCTCTTTGTGAAAAAGAAAGATGGTAGCTTCAGGTTATGCATTGACTATCGAGGTCTGAATCGGCTCACTGTGAAGAACAAGTTCCCATTACCTCGGATAGATGAGTTGTTGGATCAGCTCAAGGGTGCAAACTGGTTCTCTAAGATCGATTTGGCTTCAGGGTATCATCAGATCCCTATTGAACCAAGTGATATTAGGAAGACAGCATTACGAACTAGGTACGGCCACTATGAGTTTGTGGTCATGCCTTTCGGGTTAACCAATGCACCAGCAGCCTTCATGAAGATGATGAATGGTATCTTCCGGGACTTCTTGGATGAATTAGTAATCATCTTCATAGATGACATATTAGTATATTCCATGAGCAAGGAAGACCATGAAAGGCATCTAAGGGCTGTGTTGGGACGGTTGAGGGAACAACATCTCTTTGCCATGTTGAGCAAGTGTAGTTTTTGGCAAAGTAGTGTTGGGTTCCTTGGACACATTGTGTCAGATCGGGGAGTCTCAGTGGACCCTGAGAAGAATAAGGCCATACAAGGATGGCCACGACCTAAGAATGCCATAGAGGTCAGGAGTTTCCTAGGCCTGGCCGGATATTACTGGAAGTTTGTCAAAGGGTTTGCCAGTTTGGCTCAACCAATGACACAACTAACCGGTAAGGATGTAAAGTTTGTATGGTCTGAGGAGTGCGAGAAATGTTTCTCTGCCTTGAAGGACATGTTT
>MU107138.1:0-65136 GCA_012274485.2 Sinapis alba | reverse complement strand
ATCTGATTTTTTACATGATATTTGAAGACATGCAATAAGTGAATGTTGGAGTAAAATTCACATAATTTTGTTGCTGCATGTTTTCTAGAAAACGCTAGAATAATGCAACTGAAAGATCTCTTTCATATTTTAGTGCATCCAAAAGATCTTCCTACTAAGATTTTATATTCCTTTTCTCACTTATAAATACAGAACCCTAAAACTATCTTAAGGCTTCACCAAGATCCAATCATCAAAACCACTATCTCGCTCGCATTTTGTTTGATACATCATATCATACCAATATTTGCATTACCATCATCATGAAATCAGTTTCTCTCATAGTCATTCTTCTTATCTCATCCTCTCTTTCATCTCAAACCGTAACATCATTCTCCTTATTTCCGTTTCCCTTTCCCCTTCAGATTCCTTTTTCACTTCCATTTTCGCTCCCTTCTATATTTGGTGGAATAGTGGGTAGAGATAATAATAGTGAGCTAGCGAGGAGGTGCTTCCCTGACCTTGGAGACGGTGAGGCCTGCATGGCTGAGATATTCGGTTCATTCTTCAACCGTCAGATTACTATAGGACCAGAATGTTGCAAGGCCATTGTTGAGATTGATCAAGACTGTACACAAGCCGTTTTCAAACAGTTCAGCGATTCTTTGTTTACTAGTTCCGTCAAGCAGTTTTGCTCTTACATCAATAGTTGATGCAATCTTTGTTTAGGATTATCTTTTGGACTTCTGAAATATAAAAGGTTAAACTTAGACTTATAGTTTTGTTTTTAAGTTTATTTCTATGATTTCTTTGTTTTAGATTAAGTTTTTTTTTTAATAGAACATTGCTGCTCTTTTTCTTAAACATTTTATAAAGGACACGTGTCCTTTAGAAAGAGTGTTTGGTGTTTATAAAGTTGATTAAATCTCTTGTATATATGGTGAAGTGTAGGGAACTAATTTAAAATAAACTGAAAATTACAATACGATCAAAAGAGTCAAAAGTACTAATAATTTTTACATTCACACAATTTAGGTCCAGGACGTAAGCTACAAGAAACATCGTCCCAAACGAAACCTAAGACCATAATTAACTCTGGGTTCTTAGATGAGGTTTTTAACATAATTTAAGAATCAGTTCTTAATTTTAACAAAAAAAATTTAAAAATCGGTTCTTAAATAAGATATTTTTTCGGCTTAGCTTCGAGTAACCTTTAAAAAACGTTTCGGCTTAGCTTCGAGTAACCAAAGACGATATATGAGCAGCCGAGAGCGTCTGGGCTCTAGGCGGTCTGTTACCAGAAAGTCGCGGTGGCCTATCGTTTCCGACAAGGATATCGTCGTGGCTGCCTAAATTTTGTTCTGAAGCTCCACCACATCCGGAGAATCGTCGACGGCAGTGAGGGTTCTCCCGTCGCTGCCTCAGTTTAGCGTTGAAAGGATTCTCAGGTTTCGCGAGATCTTCTACTGTTAACGCTTCCGACAACGACGTGAATGACTGTGATTTACCTTTGTAATGTTTAGACAGTGTCCTCCTGTTGTTCAAATTTCAAAATATATAAAAAGTTCGGAAACAAAATGAAATATAATTTTCATATAACAGGTAACCAACCACACATCATGTATCAACTGAATCACCCTGAAAATATAACTTTTCGCATTATACCCCTAAACTATTAAATTTCCAATAAAAGCCCCCTACTCTACATATTGGTGAGTAACCAAAAAAATATTTGTATTTGTATTTGGAAAAGAAGAGGGAGAGATAAAACCTTCATGATCTGCGTCTGCGTCCCTAACGCAATTTCCGCGTCTGCTTTCTTCACCCAAGATAAGAGACTCCATCTGTTCTTGATATTCCATGTTTTTTTCTTCAAAGCCGCTTCTAATTTATCAAAAACTTTTGATAACGGAAACCGTGGCCTTTTAAACAAACAATTTATTATTATTATTATTATTATTATGATTAATTTGTACATTTGTAGTCAGGCCGTAATTAAAGGTAGATTTTTGTTCTGAAATGTTTCATAAATGCATATTTTAATCTCATTTTGGAGGTGTTTCAAAAAAAAAAAAAAAAAAAAAAAAAAAAAAAACTGATTTTGGAGAAGAGACGTAGTGAATGTTCTGTTTTTAAAACATTATATCTTGTAGAAACAGTTTCTCAAGTAACATGATCACGCCCATGAACATGGGTTCTGGTCTTGCGGTCGTTATATAATAGTTTTCTCTGGTCAGCATATGATATTTGTGGAATGGTTGTGGCCGATAGTGACAGATGGAAAGAGCTGAGAAATGGGCGGAGACTGGATGCACGTTACGTGGTGGGTGAAAGCAAATGACACGAACAACGAGGTCACTGAGAATCTCAGTGCGATGAACCTAGAGATACGGTCGAACTATGTTGAACAGATTCAGAGACTTTTGGGCCATGATTGAGTTAAACAAAACTTTATTTTGAGTATTTGTGGATCGTAGACCGGGCCCGTAGCACATGATCAATTTTACAAACCAAAAATAAATAAAAGAACATAACGAAATTATGAGCTACACAAATCCAATCAACTAAAGTCAACTAACAATGCAGTAAACATAAAATAAAGTGTGTCAATTAACATATGCAGTACTACATACTTAGGGGTTGATTTATAAGAAATTTCTGCTAATATTACACAAATCATCTCCTCAAGTTATAAACACTAACACACAAAGATAAACTGTTTGATGAAATCTTTAAAACATTAAGTTTTTATGCATTTCTGCTCAGCTCTACTATGGTTATGTGTTGGGTTACACTCATGTGTTGCAGAGAAGATTCTGAGTCAAATCAAAATTCAATTTCAATCAGTAAAACTGTAAAAGACAATCAGTAAACAGTTTCAATCAACGCACAAAACAGTAAAAAGACACTCAAAGGAACGACGATACGATCAATCCTTGTTCTTGAGCCTCTCGATCCGCTGGTTAATCTGCTCGATCTTAACCACCAGATTAGTAACAGAGAAGAGGATCCAGTAGAACACAAGCGCGGCCGCGATGAGAAGCGCGTTTCGCTGAGATTTCATCATCGATTTCTGGTGACGGAGGTGCTCCGACGGCGTGCAGGAATCTCCGTCGCACGAAGGCATCGTCTCGTACTTCCAGTAGATGTCCATCAACAGGAAGAGACAGAAAGGGACTATCGATAGAAACGGTTTCAGGAGATTACGCGTGACGGCGACTAATCCCTTGCGGAGTCCGTCGAGGCCCGGCATCGTCAAAAGGATCACCATGATCGCTTCGGCCGCCGCCGCGTAACCTAACACAACCCATTCGAGAGCCATTCTCACGGATCGATCAAAGGTAGATCTGAATCTCTTCTTCGCAGCTTGAATTTTTAGAGAAGAGGTTATGGAACGTGAAACACGTGTGGCACGTTGTTCATAAGATGTAGAAGAAAATAAATGGGCTAAGTTAAGTTTAAACCCATATATAACTGAGATTTATAGCGGCCCGTTTCATTAAAGGCCTCGATTTACTTAACCGTCTATCCGTCAAGTAACGGCGTAAGAAGAAAATTAAAACGGCGACGTTTGGTAGGTAAGACACGCGGATCAGATTGTTCTGTGTCTCCTAATCCTCTCTTTCAGAGCATTATATACGCATCCACAATAAAACGTGTTAAGTCATCCATAGTGACAGTCACACACAAAGAAAAAAGGAACAAGGGAAAACCATCTCTCTTCTCATCTAAGGTCTCCGGCGAAAGAAACTGAGTTATATGGCAAGCAGATCAAAGAGTTTTCAGTTGATCACCAGCTTGAGGAAGCACCTAGTTGTCACCGTCTTCCCACGCGCCACTTCCCCTGCTCCCTTCACTTCACGGTATCAAACACTTTCTCTCTCTGTCATTTCTTTTTCTTCGTACAAATTATTTGATATTTCCTTAAACCTAAGTTTATATATATATATATATATATATATATATTACTAACAAGAAATGAGAAAAGACTATATGTTTCTGTGGAAGCATTTATGTTCCCCAGGAGTCTAGAACGTTTGATAATGGTGAAAGTAATAAAAACATCGTAAATTAGATTAGAAGTTTGGTGTTTTGATTAATTCTCAAACATTTTACTCTTCTACTTAATTAAATTCAATATATTATTCCAGTATACTTAGATCCAGAAAAATCATATATCAGGGTTTTTCAGGATCTTAGGATTCAGATCAGTTATGTAATAATAATTTGTGTTTTATTATTTTCAGTGTCATGTATTTGTCTTTTTTTTTTCCTTTGAAATGCCATATTTGCTTGGTTTTAACGAAATGGATCTGAAAAAGAATCCTGTGATTTTTGGCACAAGTGTATTAACATCTTCAAACTTTTAAAAAGTAGTCGTACAAGTGTATAGTGCAACAAAAACATGGCATATGCGTTTTAGCTTAATGGATAATACCAAAGCATATATCTGATTCAGGGTCTGACACATGCTAATCGGATGAACTGACTTACTATAATAGTTTACTCGCACTTTTTGAATCTTTCACTTGACTCAAACAAAAGTTGAAAACTCTGAACTGTATAACCTAATGATTTTCCATCTTTTAAAAATTCAAAGCATATAGTTATTTCATTATTTGCCACAGTACACTTTAAAAAAATCACATTATATTGGTGAGTAGACGTGACGTGGCTGATTACTTTATCGTCGTGAGATTACGATAAGAATTGGACCGACAGCTTGGAAGATGTAAGTTGATAGAAACATTGATGGCTGACCATGACATATTCTGACATTACTTTCTATCTTTAATGATATACAAAGACCAAAGAAACACAAAATCTAAAAACGGACCCGTCTTTATAAGAAGAATTCATTTCTCTTTTGCTTCTTGTGTGTATTTTGTGGTGGCAATGTCTCACCTACCCAGCAACTAATCTCCCACCCACCAGGAAAATATAGTACTCAACATTTTGGTATTAGAAAATTATAATACTGGGTAACTAAATTTTATCTACATATCCAAGTTGTAGTGCGACTAATTTCGATACAAACAAAGTTCGTTTGAATATTCTACGTTAATTTATTCAAATAATTAATTTAAATATGAACTTTTATTGTAACAGGAGTTATAACTCCTCGGGGTATGACAAGAACGTGGAGGATGAATTGCAGGCAAGTGCAGTTCCGGATGATGTAATAAAGCCAGAGTCTGATAAATATTGGTCTCCTCATCCTCAAACCGGAGTCTTTGGCCCCTCCACGACTGAGCACAGTCCTGCAGAGGAGGCTGCTCGCCAAGATTCGGCTGTGCTAGAGGAGACTGCTTGGTTTCGTCCGACAAGTCTCGAGGACTTGGACAAGACTCACCATGTTTAAGTCTCTCTCTCTCTCTCTTGTCTCCTTCCGTTTGTTGTACTTTCTGATGTGTAATGTTGTACTCCCTCTGTTTCAAAAAGTTGTATATTCTAGAGAAAATTTTTGTTTCAAAAAGATCTATGTTTTATATTTTCAATGCAGATTTTATTAACTAATTGCAAATTTCAAAAAAAATAATTGCACTTACTGAATTTTTATTGGCTTAAACTTATGGGAAAAAGATAATCACAAAAAATATGCAAATTTAATGTGTTTTATTAAACTGTGAGAAAAATCTAAAATATGTAACATTTTGAAACGGAGGGAGTAATAAATTTCCAAGTAGACAAAACTGTATGTCAAGTAGCGTCCTGGAAAAGTAAATCAAACCAGAACCAAGGAGTCATGAGCTGAAACCAAACCGGTTAAAGGAAACACAAATAAGTAAAATTTAAACCTGTATCATTGTTCTACCTCTTCACCTGATATGTACCAATAAGTAACCAGAGTCTCCCTACGTAAACTGTTATCCCTACGGCTAACTTTCCCTGAAATGTTAAAGACACACCACCCAATATCTTGAATGCCGTAAACGTGATTCCCCAATCTATGAAAACCAGAGACACGAAATGATTATATGTTTTCTACCTATAAATCTCGTTTTGGCAATGGTTTGATCCTATACACTACTACAATCTTTTTTCTTGTTTCTTAAAATTATTTCGGCCCAAACTTTTTATAAAGATTCCGGCCCAAATGTTATTTACAAGTTCAAGGCCGGGCCTGTCATCAGCATCGTGATTAAACAATGAACTACTCCTAGTGAAAGACATTGAAGTATTATTTGATTAGACAAGTAACTTGACGGACAAGGATCTAGAAGTCCATTGCAAAGACTAAAGGGTTTCCCCAGACTTAACCCAAATATAGAATTTCTGTTTAAAAACAAAGAAAAATATTTTTCTTCATCAAGAGATTAAAATACATTGGTCACTTTGCTGGCTTTACAAGA
This sequence comes from Sinapis alba, assembly GCA_012274485.2. Lineage (NCBI taxonomy): Eukaryota > Viridiplantae > Streptophyta > Magnoliopsida > Brassicales > Brassicaceae > Sinapis > Sinapis alba. The sequence continues at coordinate 58,804 of MU107138.1, read as the reverse complement.
TAATATATTTTTCTATTATCAGCACATCAAGCAAGTTTAATAGAAAATTAAATATGATTGCCCAATTGACTTTACAATATGTTTGTATTATCCGCAAAGAAAGCAAGTTTAATGTAGAAAATTAATTTGAATCACCAAGTAATATTTATTTTATGAGTACGTAGTACAGAAATAGAAAGCATGGTAAATAGGAAAATAAATTTGGTTGACCAAAAGAAGGAAAAAAAAAAGCAGAAAATAATCCTATTTCCTAATTTGAAATGCTCGTGAAATGACAGTTATGATCACCCTGGCATATATTGGCTTTCCCTCTCTCTTCCTCCACATATATCTCTTCTCTGCGATTTCAACGCACGTTGAGCTCTAAATTCATACACAAGTCAAAGATCTTTAATCTCTGTCTCCTTGAACAAACCACACTCACGAATCTCGGGATCCATATCAAGCTGCCGCAGCCATGGTGTTTGATTCCGAGAAGCAATCTATCGTTTCTCTTGGACAGGTTCTCTTTTAAACATCGTCTTTTGATATTCTCTCTTCCCTTTCCTCTGTTCAGCTTTGGTCGCTGATTAAAAAAAGTGTACTAAGGTTTGTTTGTGTCTTATTTTCTTTTGACTAATCATTTATCAATAACAGCAAAATCTTATGCGAACATGCGAGGTCTTGACCGTCATTGATTGTTTTGATTCTTCTCTGATCAAATTATACACTTATGAATGCAATATAGGGTTTAGGGTTTGGATTTTTTTCTTCTGCATTAGAGAATTAATTTGAATATTAAGCATGGGATTAGACCTTAGCCTTTTGGATTTGGAATAAGCACATTATCAATCATGTATTTGAGATTGGTGGTGTTGTGTAGGTTGGTGATTCATCTTCAGGTGGGATGAGCTCAGTACAAGAACCTCTGATAAAGCAGAAGCACAGCACAGAAAACTACTCTGTTCTTGCAGCCATTCCCCCGTGAGTTTTTCTATCTGTCATTTTCATGTGTGTTGGTTGTCAATTAATACAAACTGTGGGTCCCACAAAGATTGCTATCAACAGTTTATTACCAATCTTTCTGCTTAAGAAAACGCACGTGGGGGAATCTGTCGGGTTTGCACATGATATAGATTTTGTCTGAAAGCTCATTTATTGCAGGTTTATCTTCCCAGCTCTTGGAGCGTTTCTTTTTGGCTATGAGATTGGTGCAACTTCTTGTGCAACCATTTCTATTAAGGTAATAGTGCTTAGCCCTTGTCTAAAACTGTGCATGGCTTACATATCATTAAGTTTTTGTATTGGACTACTCTGTTAATTTTACTCTGTTTTTTTTTTGCCTTCTGGTACAGTCCCCTACGCTAAGTGGAATCTCATGGTACAACTTGTCTTCAGTGGATGTTGGTATCATTGTGAGTCTATTTTTCAACTTTCTTGGTTATTGCATCAACTTTTTTTATTGTTTCCTCCCTATAGGATCTATGACCTTTCTTGTGGATAGACAAATAAATTTGCTTACAATACTTTTCAAAATTTTGTGCAGACTAGTGGCTCACTGTACGGTGCCTTAATTGGATCCATTGTGGCATTTAGTATTGCTGACATTATAGGTTAGTATCTTTGGAGTTTCTTTATCTTGTTACATATCAGCGTCTCCATCTGCAAGAAACTGAATTGTTTTGGATTGATTCTTTTTTCAAGGAAGAAGAAAAGGTTTGATTACTGCTGCATTCTTATATCTTATTGGAGCCATTGTTACTGCATTAGCACCTGTCTTTTCTGTCCTGATAATTGGACGGGTTGTGTATGGCATTGGCGTTGGACTGGTAAGATTGATCATGCATGAATCCATGCAGCTTTGGAGTACACTCTTTAGCATTCTTCTTAACTTGTAAGCTGATATGTTTCTATATGTTTAGACAATGCATGCGGCTCCAATGTACATTGCTGAGACTGCACCTAGTCAGATACGTGGACGGATGATATCACTAAAGGAATTCTCCACCGTCTTTGGGATGGTTGTAAGTACTCACATCTCTTCAGACAACTTATTTATCAGTTTAAGTTTACAGTTTTTTGACTGTTGACACGTATAATTTTTGTGAAGGGAGGATATGGAATCGGTAGCCTGTGGGTTACTGTTATTTCTGGTTGGCGTTACATGTATGCAACAGTTATTCCTATACCAATTATTATGGGAATTGGAATGTGTTGGCTTCCAGCATCTCCTAGGTGGCTTTTACTGCGCTCTCTCCAGGGAAAAGGAGACGTGGAGAGCCTTCGAGAGGCCGCAATAAAGTCTCTGTGCCGCCTTAGAGGGTCTGTAGAAGTTGACTCAGCCGCTAAACAAGTAGACGAAATCTTGGCTGAACTTTCCTCTGTGGGTGAAGATAAAGAAGCTACAACTGGTGAACTGTTTCAAGGCAAGTGCTTGAAAGCTCTCACTATAGCAGGAGGTTTAGTCTTGTTCCAACAGGTTAGTGCAGTCAATTCATCAAATGTCCTTGTGAGAAAAAAAAACAATAACTAAGTGAATATATATTTTTTTTCCAAATGGCAGATAACAGGGCAACCTAGTGTGCTTTATTATGCACCATCAATACTACAGGTTCTTTTTTTTTTCATCTCTAGTAAAGTTGGCTTTTGTTTCACTAGGAGGAACTCTAATTTGTTTCCTTGTACCACTATACATTAACTGTTAGACTGCTGGCTTCTCTACTGCAACTGATGCAACTCGGATCTCAATTTTGCTCGGTCTATTGAAGGTATTCGTTTACTTCCATCTAGTTTGACATATCCGGTCCTGTTAGCTATGAAATATTGGAGGATTGATATGTTTTCTAGTACAATCTCATGTACCAATATTAGAAGTAACAATAAGTATATGAATGCTTTAGCACATTCTAAACCGTTTTAACATTGTGAACTAGTTTTTTCTTTCGAAGACTTGACATTGGTCCTTTCCTGGTGCAGTTAGTTATGACTGGAGTTGCTATTATAGTGATTGACAAACTTGGAAGGAGACCCTTACTTCTTGGTGGTGTTAGTGGCATGGTTTGTCCTCTGACCTCTTTAGTCGTTTTTTTTTCTGTCAATTAGATTTTATGAGACAGAAACTTAGCCTCTTTTGTATTTTAAAATTGTGTAACAGGTGATCTCATTGTTCCTCCTGGGGTCGTACTACATCTTTTATGACAATGTACCAGCTGTTGCTGTGGCTGCATTGCTACTCTATGTGGGCTGCTATCAGGTTTAACTTTTTTTCTCATCAAAGCTTCATTCCTAGCATTATTAAGTTGTGATCTCAAAAGATATACCATCAATCAATCTTGCAGTTATCCTTTGGCCCTATTAGTTGGCTGATGATGTCCGAGATATTTCCCTTAAAATTAAGAGGTAGAGGAATCAGCATAGCAGTGCTTGTGAACTTCGGCACGAATGCGCTTGTAACATTTGCATTCTCACCTATGAAGGTAAAGATTCTAGAACCGAGAAACTTTCAAGTTTTAGAGGTTGTAGCTCACCTGCAGGTATTTATTATCTGCAGGAGCTGTTAGGAGCTGGAGTATTGTTCTGCGGATTTGGAGTGATATGTGTAGTGTCTCTCTTCTTCATATACTTCATTGTGCCTGAGACAAAGGGTCTCACTCTTGAAGAAATTGAAGCCAAATGTCTCTGAAAAGGTTTCTCATCTTAATTAGCTCCTCACATTTTAATTGCTGCTTCATTTGCTTGAGGCTCTGAATGGAAAACGCAGTAACCACAGATGGCGTTGCCATTTTATCATAGAGATTCTTCACTGTTTGGTCAAAAAGAATTGGTGCAGTGAAGCTCATGGCAAAAGTTTTTGTGCGTTGGACAACTTCTAAAAATTCGACTGTTTTCTTAATATGTAATTGTAAAATGTTAGAAATTCCTCACACATTGTTGGACCACTAATGATTGAACCATGTACCAATAATTTTAAACGTGTTTTCATTTTAAAATATGGATTTATTTAGCACAAAGTTTCTTGGAAGTGTGTGGATATTATAAACTCAGAAAAAAAAAAGATTGATATCACCTCTTGAGAGTAAAGATTATGGAACTTGTAGCGATTTTTCATTTCCTGAGCGCATCTGATGTGAGAAGTCCCATCTGTTCAGTAAGATGGTTCATTTGTTGATTGTTGCTCAACACATTCCTCAGGTTGGATTGTAATCCTAGCTGCTCCATTATCAACTCATTGTCCACTGACCCTGAGACTAGCTCATCTGTCATGCCAAACCCTGTGCTCTCACTAAAGAACTGTTCCCACAATGAATCTTCACCTCCAGGAAGCAACTCATTTATGGCTTTATCACTTCCTAATATCATTGACTCATCCAAAACAGCCATTATTGGATCAAGACACTCTCCATTATCTGTCTCGCATCCAACTAGATCCGAACTTGAGCTCCCAGAAGCTGCTGCTGCTCCTTGCTTTGTAGCTAGCAGATCAGCTTGAGGATAAGGGTCGTGATGTTTCATTGCTGGACTGGATGAAACATCTGCCATTGCAACTCTAGATGCTCCATTTGAGAAGCTCCCATTGTCTGAAAGTTTAGAAGTTGGAACATCCCCCAAGTGAAAGCTACCATGATTGTTGGAGAGGGGTTCATGATGGCCACGTGAGCTACTCATACTTTGTATCTGCTGGAGCACACTGTTTGCTGATTCGTTCATCGATGACTGGTATCTCACAATCTGGCGACCAAGACCACCAACCCCGTGACTACCACTATTCTTCTGATCCTCAACAGGTAGCCTCCTCTTCTTGTTAGTCTCAGAGATGTGTTGGTTCCCTTCACTACTCTGCTGTGAAAACTGACTCAAGAAACCTGGACTTTGGACAGCCTTTGCTAAAAACGACATCATTTGCTGCTGCCTCTGCTCCATCACATGAACTTTCTGCCCCACATTCTGCAAATAATGTTCAGTAACTTGTTGTTGCTGCCTTAGCCTCACGAGCTCTTGCATAAGGATGTTCTTATCCCGTTGGAGTCTCTCCACTTCTTCTTCCAGTCCAAACTTTCCCACTTCAACGCATGCACCAACAGATGAGTGCTGGACTTGAGGTTGCAACCGAGAAGGTTTTTTCCGGATAATACTCTTTAGTAGCTGTTTATGGCCTTTTACAAATCCTTCATTTGCAAATTCCCACCGATCTGGATCAACTTTTCTGAAGCCCTGAACAAATTGATGCATGAAGAATGGAACATAAATCACCAACCACAAGAAGTTACTTGGATTTGAGTATAAACATAAAACCCAATAAAAACTTCAATAACAACTATTCCAGAGATAGTATGACATGAAAAATTCTCTTCAGTGTACCTAACCATAGCAACAACCTATAACATGGTTCAACAAAACTAATAGTTCTTAGTTTATTGACATGTACCTGGAGAGAAACATACAAACGAATGGAAAGTAAAGGTGAGACGACAAGTGATAGAAATTTTTTGTTTTGAGACTAGAGCAGAAATGGAACTGTTGAAGCAACCAAATCTTCAGACACATATGAGCATATGTCCAAACAAGCCTGCAAAGTTTGTGGGACCCTTTTGGTAAGTCAGAGAAGCAAAGAAGAACAGGAAAGAAAGCTATGTAAAGAGTAGTATTGTTTGACCTAAACAAGTTTCCTTTTGAAAATGAGACTAGAACACTTCATACACAGATGCAGTCAGAGACTTAGAAAAGAAAAAGAAAAAGAAAAAGAATTATGTATGCACTTCCACTCTTTTACAAAAGAGACAGTTATGAAACTAAATGAAACATAACACAACAAACCAAACATATTGGCTAAGAAACTATCGATTGGTCAATAATCAGATGATAAAGACAAGCGATGGATGATGCTCACATAAGTGTTGAGCTGCCTGACAAAGCTGGAGAAGTTGTTGTGCTTGAAGTACTTTGGTAGAAACTGTTTGGCGAACTCAGGCACCTTCCACACGACGAAGCTGTTGTTCCCACTGCTCCAAGACACGACCTCGTCGGTCAATGGATCATCAACCATATCGTAAGTCTTGCTCAGAAACGGAGGAATAGAGTTCACCACCGTCTCCATTTCTAGCCCAAAAGCTAAACTATATAGAAAACTAGAGAGTGTTTCAAAGATCTTCTCTCATCGGTGAAGAGAGACTCAGAGAGAGAGATAGAGAGGTTCTTCTTCTACACTTTTTAGTTTAATCTACAAATAGCTTGTCCTCTGCTTCTTATATTTATACTGTAATTTTCTTAATCCAGAAACAATAACGTGTCGCGTTTTCCACCGTTGATCTGATCCTTTCAACCGTCCGATTTGCATTTTTTATTAAAATTAATTACTTTTAGATAAGAAATACCACGAGGGACACTGACAAAACGTACTTGGCCTTGTTTATACATTAACGTACCTGGTCTTTTTATCTACCCACGTATCTGGTCCTCAGCTTTTTTATACGTGGCACTCTTCACTCGCGTTGAGTTATTGGATCCGGCCGCAACTGTTTTAACGTTTCTTTCTTCTGCGTTTTGCTCTGCTACTGCTTGCCGCTGTGGAAGCCCAATACTAATCTTTTTTTAATACAATTTAGAAAGGAAAAAAAAAACTAAAGACCATATAACATTGTATTATTGGTCTAATTAAGATGAACTAACAGTATACTCCCTCCGTTTCGCAAAGAATATCATTTTAGAAAAAAAAAATTTGTTACAAAATAAGTGTCGTTTTATGATTTCAATGCATAATTTATTGATTTTATTTTCTAGTTTAATTTTTTATTGGTTAAAATATGATTAGGTGTATGGGTAATGATGTTTTTTATTAAAAAATATGCAAAATTAAATATTTTTTTAATATGTGTGTAAAAAACTAAAACGACACTTATTATGAAACAGATGAATTCCTCATAATTGTCTACTACTGAATGTTTGTTTTTTATTACATACTTTATCAGTTTACTCTTTTTAATTTTTGTACATAACATTTGCTCCTTTGGGAAGAGGCACGTGATTCTCTGTGGCAAAAAGCACGTGAGCCAAGATGCTTCGCTTTGATCGAGAAGGTCTCAAGAGGCAGAGGAGAGGGCAAAACTCGAAACTTACGGAGATCCATATTGGCAAGATCTAACCGGATCCTTTTAGGTCAACAGGTCGGATTCAGTGATCTGGCATTTCTTCACGTTCTAAACAGTGTCGCGTTTAAAAAGCCCAACACTGGGGATTCGAAAACCGAAGTTTGGGCCTACGACCGAAGCCCAATTTAAGGTGAAGATTGTGAAGTCCAGCTTGCCTTCCACTGCCAGAACAGAGATGCTCTGTTCCTCATAGAGTATACAACTACTTCCTCTCTTTTTTTTTGGGTGGTTTTGTATATTTTGACATTCAGTTTCCCTATTTTTGCGTCTTGTGAACTCTTGATGTTGTTTGTTTCGGTTTGATATGGTCATCTCATCAGTCATCATCATTACGTGTTAATAGAGTGTTGGAAGTCTCACCACCCATCTTAAAATAGTCAGCTTTTTGTTCAAAATAGCTTCATTGGCGATTATCCTGAAGAACAAGAAACCACCTTTTGATGTCAAAAATTAGCTTTAAATAATAATAAATTTATTTGCTTCCTCAAAAAAAAAAAAGAACCTTAAGAACAAAACCTAATCCAAGGGCAGAAGAAAAGAAAAGGAAAAAAAGTTCTCAGCGTGGTGGTAATGGCGTTGTCTTCTTCTTCATCCTCGTTATCCGTCATTACCTTCCTCCTCTTCTTCTCCCCTCTCTGTTTTTCTCGTGAGTCACCTTCTCAAATCCCAGACGGAACCTTAAACCTCTCTTTACTCTGGTACGGACAATTCACCCCTGTCCAAAAAGAGAGGGTTCATGATTTTATAGAATCTCTTAACTTCGACGCCAAGGAAGGTCTTGATCCCAAGGTATCAGCGTGGTGGAAAGTGGTGGAGAGTTATCAAGAGAGGTTTGAGGTCAACGATATTTACCGACAAAAGAACAAGAAAAGTAACAACAAAACCGTAGCTCCGAGGATTAAGGTGAAGGTTGTCAGAAGTTATGTAGATGAGAAGATGATGTTTGGAAAGGATTTGACAATAGATAATGGTGAGAAATTGGTTGAGACAGCCGTCGGAAACATGTCGAAAGTGGTGCCCGTGGTATTACTTGCATCACAAGTTAGGGCTCATAACGTAGGGTTTTGTAACGGAACTTGCCAAGAGTACGGCCTTACCATCAATAGTAATATTAAAGGTTTGGTTTTCTCCACAATTAATCTATTTGACCATTTTGTCGTTAAAAAACAATTAACGTGATAACGTAAATGTCATGATCTAGGTCAAAAAAAGAAACAAGCATACATAATGGTGAGCGACCCTGAGGTGCAATGTCCTGGAGAGTGCGCATGGCCTTTCCACATGGCAAACAAAGGTCCACATGGCATGACCTATCAACCACCAAGTGGTGAAATTGGAGCTGATGCATTGGTTATTCAGCTAGCCACCGGTTTAGCCGACGTCGCCACTAATCCAGCTATAACCGAATCCTTGTTCAAATCTGAGCCACCCTACAACACCAACGGGAACCACCACAGCTCTTCTTTATATATCGTGGACCCTGCAACCAAGTGCATTAGGGTTTTCGGATCCGGAGCTTTTCCAGGTTTTACAGGAAAAATCCGGGTTGACCCGCTTACTGGTGGAGCTTTCAATTCACACGGAATCAACCACTTGAAATTCTTGATTCCTTCTATTTGGGACCCTAAAACCAAATCTTGCTATACTCCAATGTAACCATTATTATTATCAAATTCTAATCAGTGTTATCTTTCTGGCAAGCTTGACTTTTATGAAGGATATATATTTAATTTGTTACTGGAAATATTCAGTAGTAGTATATACAAATGAGAGTTGGAACGATCCTCGTGTAAATTAAATTCTGCAAGAAAAAAAAACTGAAATCCATGATTTAGCTAAATAGATAAATATATTTTGCACATCTAAATCGCTAACAAGTAAGGAAAATTAAGCTCTAATATTTGCAACTCATGATTGTTATTATAATATTGCAAATAAGACTAAATTAATGGGACAATGAAGAAGTTAGAAATAATAAATACTATGGATCAAAGTAGGCCCAACGCTACTTGATTCGGCCCAACCTGGAAAAGACAAAACCGATCCGGAAAAACCGGTAGCTGTTATGCTTCTTGTCTGAATCACACAGAAACACAAACCGTTATTCTTTTCGTCTTCTCGCAACCAGAAAATGGCAGACAAAGGTAATTGCAAGTTCTTTCTCCGCTAAACTTCATCTCTTTGATTTGCCTCTCTCTCACTTTTTGTTGTTGTTTGATGAAGTTTCACTAGATCAGTTCTTGTCTGCCGCCATTGATGCAGCTCAGAAAGCTGGAGAAGTCTATCTCTTTCTCTCTCTCTCCCTTGAGCTTGATCGATCTAGTGGCTGATCATATATTAAATCTGGATCCTTTTGACTTTACATTCTGCAGGTTATTCGTAAAGGCTTTTTCGAGACCAAACACGTTGAACACAAAGGCCAGGTTCTTGATTTTTGTGGGGGGAAAAGCTCTGTTCATGTTTCTATATCTACTGAATTTGGTTTTGGTGTAGGTGGATCTGGTGACGGAGACTGATAAAAGATGTGAAGAACTCGTGTTTAATCATCTCAAGCAGCTTTTTCCCAATCACAAGGTCTTTTATTCTTCTTCTTCTCTCTTTGGATCTTTTGTTAGCTTCACCTTCCTTGCATCGCATTGCAATGACTGTTAACATTTTGTTTATGGATTAGTTCATAGGAGAAGAAACAACAGCTGCAAATGGTGTGACTGAACTAACAGATGAACCAACTTGGATTGTTGATCCTGTTGATGGAACTACAAACTTCGTTCACGGGTATCTATATATACATATACCATTTGAATGAGACTGTTTTGTTTCATTTTATAAACAAAACCAAACTCTGTTTCTGCAGATTCCCTTTTGTGTGTGTTTCCATTGGCCTTACCATTGGGAAAGTCCCTGTGGTTGGCGTCGTTTTCAATCCTATTATGGATGAGGTAATAATACTCTGTGTAGATCCTCATGGTTACCAAATCTCTACTTCAAGTTTCTTTGTTTGGTACCATCATAACTAGTTTCCTTGATAAAACAGCTATTCACCGGTGTCCAAGGGAAAGGAGCCTTCTTGAATGGAAAACCAATTAAAGGTTTTGAACTTTATATACATACTTCTTTCACAGTCTCTAGAGATTTTTTTGTTGGTCAAGATGAGAGAAACAATGTTCTTTTCTTTCTAGTGTCAACTCAGAGTGAACTTGTAACCGCTTTGCTCCTAGCAGAGGTAAATAAATATCTGTCTCCCTTGTTGTGTCACACTAAGACTGTAATGAAGCCTCCCTGCTCATCACCTTGTATGAAAACAGGCTGGTGTTAAACGAGATAAAGCTACATTAGACGATGCAACCAACAGGATCAACAGTTTGTTAACCAAGGTGAGAATATTCATCATTTGAATCCAACCTCTGTCAAAAACTCGTGATCATGTCACTTCTCTTCTGTTTCATTCACCAGGTTAGGTCCATTAGGATCGGTGGCTCTTGCGCACTGGACCTCTGCAGTGTCGCATGTGGAAGGGCTGATATCTTCTATGAAATCGATTTTGGCGGTCCATGGTAAAAAAGCCTTTGCTTAGATTGGTTCTTGCAGAAACAAGACTTGATCTAAGATGTCATGTTATATCAATTCACAGGGATGTTGCAGCAGGAGTTGTGATCATCAGAGAAGCTGGTGGACTTGTTTTTGATCCGTAAGAGTTTATTCTTTTAAGACAAAAGTCAAACACACTCGATGCTAGGAAGGACCAAGCTTTTAACTTGTTTTTCTTCTTCTTCTTCTGTATGTGTCTGTAATGATCAGATCCGGTAAAGATTTGGACATCACATCACAGAGAATTGCGGTTTCAAACGCTTCTCTCAAGGAGTTATTCGTGGAGGCGTTGAGGCTTACAAATGTGTGAAGTCTTCTATTCTTTCTTTTGTTATGGTCACAGTCACACCTCATGAACTCATTCAATAATCATATATGATTAGTGTAACTAATCAAATCATTTCTTTATAATGTCATAACCAACTGATTTTTCTTTTGAGGTTATGTTTCTCTTTATGATCATTCGAAAACTCTATACATTTGTTGTTTATTATTATTATTTTAAAAAGATTTACACAAAACAACTTGTAAAATAAGTAGGCGCTCTCTTTTTCGAGTGTTTCCATGTTCTACATATTCTTAAGAGAAATTCTTTTAGATAGCCCATTTTAGTTTGTTTGTCACAAAAATAGTTTTTAAAGAAGAAAATGACCAAAATATTTTTTTTAGAAGCCAAAAAATTCATTTATATGCATTTATACCCTTAGGGTTAACTAATTTGGACTTTAGGGTTTAGAGTTAAGGGATGGGTTTGGGGTTAGGGTTTCAAATTTCAAAAAAAAAATAAAAAAAATCAATTTTTTTTTTTTAAAAAGTCTATTTTGGTCATTTTATTTTTTGAGGACTATTTTTGTGACAAAAACTTAAAAATGGCTATTTAAGAGAATTGCCATATTCTTAAACTCTTTTGATTACACAACTATATATATATGTGTGTATATAAAAATAATAAAGACATTTCTAGAAACCAATTAAGGGTCAAATATATGTAAACGAATTAGGGGTCAAGTGTTGAAAATGTTAGACCACTAACTGCATATTATCTAATTTATATTTGAAATGGAGTCCACAGATAAAAAGAGAAAAAGACAAAGCAAAGGTCGGTTAATGCACATTGCACAATTAGTATAATTGTATATACTAAATTTCCCATTAGAGCCATAAACACTAGTTACTTGTGACCTAATTAAAAGCACTCACATCCCCTAAACACCTTAACATTATCTAGTATTTGACTAATCATATGGCTTAAATTTTCACGTGAATTTTATAATATGCCAAAAGTGTTAGCACAACGGGAATCAATACATGCAAATTTAGAGTATATCCATCACAAGACTGATATTGCTCCGTCATCACAACTTGAACAAAAAAAAATTATATCCTTGTCGTGAAATTTCCGTTGTTTCGAATTTTATTGATCGATTGATATAACTAAACAAAACTACATGATATACACAACATATGATCAGAAGTATTAATTTAAACCTCATGAGTTCTTAAATATTACTCTCTAGACTCTAGTCTCTTATATATGTATGTGTAAACGTGTTAAAAGATAAATAACTTTGCATTTAAAGAAAAACTTTATGAAGAAGTGAGCGAGAATATTAACTTGTAAACGCAATTTGCCAAACATGACGGAACTTTATGCATGTTGAAACATTTGATGACTTGTGTATTCAATAACTTGTGGGCTGTATTGTTAGTTTCACTTTCACGTGCTCTTCATATAATCGTAGGTCACATACATTACACATATCATTGTTCCACCTTATCAAATGTATATTATCATTTCTAGTTATTCTTTTATTCTGGCCATATGATTTAACTTGAAGTTAAAATTAATGTAGATAATTAAGTTTTGTAATCAATCCATCTACGTTTAAGAAGAATATATATATATATATATATATATATTTTTTTTTTTTTCACAACAGCACTATCCAATTAAAAAAAAAACAGAAACGAAACCTCTATAAATATAGTCGCTTAGATGTTAAACTGAACATTCACCATTAATGAGATAAAGAGAGAAGAGAGAGGTTCTGACCCAAGACAAAAAAAAAACAGAGACAATGGGAGGCAGTAGCGGCAACGGAGTTTCGTACCGGAGCGACGACGGAGAATCGGACGTGGAGTTGGAGGATTACGAGGTGGATGATGACTTCAGTGATGGGATTGTAGAAACGCGAGGAAACAGATTCAACCCCCTCACGAACTTCTTAGGGTTAGATTTCGCCGGAGGTAACGGCGGAAAGTTCACAGTCATTAACGGAATCAGAGATATCTCCAGAGGCTCCGTTATTCATCCCGATAACCGGTAACAACTTCAATATCTTGTCATAATGTTTTTATAGAGTTTTGTTCTTAGTCCTTATTATTATATTATTTAAAACTAGTCCCTATAGTTTACTTTATCTATTTTAGCCCACTTACTTTGCTTACATCGATTTATGGGTCCAGTTAATTAGTAGCAATAGATCAATTTCAGTAGAGTAATAATATGTCCGTAGCTTTGTTAAGTTGTATCATTAGACTTTCTCTGTTTTGGAGAAAAAATAGTTTCATCAGATTATCAAGGTTTGGGGTCAATTTAGTGAAAACTAAAAGCTTAGGGGTATAAATGTGGTTAAATTGTCTTCGGTTATTCATCGACTTTTCCCGCCACTTGGTTCGTTAAAAATCTAAAGACCACAGAGTCCGACCGAACACAACTATGTGTTACTGGAGCATATCAGGAGTAATGAGTTTTGTTTAGCCAAACAATACAGTCTGTCTGAATCTAAAGATTAATCACAAAGATTCATCGATTTGCAGATGCTACAAGGCGTGGACCACGTTCATACTGATATGGGCACTTTACTCTTCCTTCTTCACTCCACTAGAGTTCGGTTTCTTCAGGGGACTACCAGAGAATCTGTTCATCCTCGACATCGCAGGCCAAATCGCTTTCTTAGTCGATATCGTGCTAACATTCTTCGTTGCTTATAGAGACAGCAGAACTTACAGAATGGTCTATAGACGCAGCTCCATCGCTCTACGGTAATATAAGCTATATCCCCTGTTTTTATAAGAGATATGCATTCCATATAACTCTTCATGGTGTATACCATTTTTGCAGGTACTTAAAATCATCTTTTGTTATTGATTTACTTGCATGCATGCCATGGGATATCATCTACAAGGTAGGCAATTTTTATTATTTGATTTTTTTTTTTAAACACCACGAGAAATCAATTGGGAGATTTGAAAACAGGCTGCAGGTGAAAAAGAAGAAGTGAGATACCTACTGTTGATAAGACTATATCGAGTCCGTAGAGTAATCCTGTTTTTCCACAAAATGGAGAAAGACATAAGAATCAATTACCTTTTCACAAGGATCGTCAAGCTTATATTCGTTGAGCTATATTGTACTCACACCGCGGCTTGTATCTTCTATTACTTGGCCACTACGTTACCTGCTTCTCAAGAAGGGTATACTTGGATTGGAAGCTTGAAACTAGGAGATTACAGTTACGCTAAGTTCAGAGAGATCGATCTCTGGACTCGGTACACCACTTCTATGTACTTTGCAATTGTCACCATGGCAACTGTTGGTAAGTTCTGATAGCTTTTGCGTTTTAGTTACAAACAAACTTAGCTTCGGTTCATATTAGCATGTAGAGTTGGACATTCGGGTTTACGGTTAAGGTCAGTTCAGGTTATTCGGACTTTGGGTTATTCGGGTAAAGGTTCTTAGAACCTGTTTAGGAACCTAATATTTTCGGATCGGATAGGTTCATGTAACGTCGGGTTTTGGATTTGATTCGGGTTTAAACCTGAAAAATTGACAAAAATCTAAAAATCTGAGTTAAACCCGAAAAATATTCGGACAATTCAGTTTTTTGAATAATCTTTTATTTATAAAATTATATTTTTAGATATAACTATTTTAAAGCTATTAGCATGTTTATCTTGATGCAGGTTATGGAGACATACACGCGGTGAATATGCGGGAAATGATATTTGCGATGATCTACATATCATTCGACATGATTCTAGGTGCTTATTTGATAGGTAACATGACAGCTTTGATAGTAAAAGGTTCAAAAACAGAGAGATTCAGGGACAAGATGGCGGATATAATGAGGTATATGAACCGAAACAAACTCAGTAGAAACATCCGTGGTCAGATCACTGGACATTTACGGTTGCAGTACCAAAGTAGCTACACCGAGGCAGCTGTTCTTCAAGACATACCTGTCTCTATCCGCGCCAAGGTAATGATGATGAAATGTTTTAAATGATAAAAACAAATGTATTAAACTTACGTTTTTTGTACTGCAGATTGCACAAACTTTATACTTGCCGTATATTGAAAAGGTTCCTCTCTTCCGTGGCTGCTCATCTGAGTTCATTAACCAGATTGTAAGACTTCTATTTGGACCGTAAAATCAGAACATTTTCATTCAGGTAACTCAAGGGGATACATTCTTTTTCTTACAGGTTATAAGACTACATGAAGAGTTCTTTCTCCCTGGAGAAGTTATCATGGAGCAAGGAAGTGTTGTTGATCAACTCTACTTTGTTTGTCATGGTGTTTTGGTAAACAAAGTTCCTCAGTTTTGTCAAAAAATGTTTAAGAATGTCTGAAATTCAGAGTTGGTATTCAAAATCAGGAGGAGATAGGTACAGCCAAGGATGGATCAGAAGAGATAGTGTCACTTCTTCAACCAGATAACTCTTTTGGAGAGATATCAATCCTCTGCAACATTCCTCAGCCTTACACAGTCCGAGTTTCCGAGCTGTGTCGGATTCTAAGGCTAGATAAACAATCTTTTATGAACATTCTTGAGATATATTTCCACGACGGACGGAGGATCCTCAACAATCTGCTTGAAGGGAAAGAATCTAATGTCCGGATTAAGCAGCTGGAATCTGATATAACCTTTCATATCAGTAAACAAGAGGGAGAGCTAGCTTTGAAGTTGAATAGTGCTGCTTTCTACGGTGATCTTTACCAGCTTAAGAGCTTGATTCGAGCTGGAGGTGACCCGAATAAGACAGACTATGATGGAAGATCACCTTTGGTATGTGCCTTTAAAGCTTCTCAGTTTCTTTAAACAAACTTTGAAACATAACTAACATGTTTTTGTTTCTTTACCAGCATCTTGCAGCCTCTAGAGGATATGAAGACATTACATTGTATCTTATCCAAGAATCAGTAGATGTAAGTATAAAAGATAAGCTAGGGAACACGCCGTTACTAGAAGCAATCAAGAACGGTAACGATCGTGTTGCGGCTTTGCTTGTGAAAGAAGGTGCAACGTTGAGCATAGAGAACGCAGGGACTTTCCTTTGCACGGTGGTTGCTAAAGGAGACAGCGATTTCTTGAAACGGCTTCTCAGCAACGGCATTGATCCTAACTCTAGAGATTATGATCACAGGACACCTCTCCACGTTGCTGCTTCTGAAGGATTGTATCTCTTGGCAATGCAACTAGTAGAAGCAGGTGCTAATGTTCTTAAAAAAGACAGGTTTGTTTACAACCTTTTTTTTTTTTTTGATCAAATGTTTACAACATTTTGCATTCTTCATTTTACCATATAAAGAGCAGTTGTAATACTATAATTATCGAGCGCTAGGCTTTTTTCGCGGTTTTTAACCATTATTTGAATTTGAATCAGGTGGGGGAATACTCCTCTAGATGAAGCCCTAGGTTGTGGTAACAAGATGCTTATAAAATTACTTGAAGACGCTAAGAGTTCACAGATCTCTTCGTTTCCAAGTAGCTCCAAAGAGCTCAAAGGTAGTTTTATTGGAATATATATTGTAAATACAAATGTTTTTATATTAGAGTTTTAAGACCTTTTATTCGAATAATCTGCAGATAGAGTGTATAAGAAGAAATGTACAGTGTATTCTTCACATCCTAATGATGCAAAAGAAAAAAGAAGACGTGGGATTGTGTTGTGGGTGCCTCAAAGCATAGAGGAGCTTGTAAGAACTGCAGCAGAACAGTTGAATGTTTCTGAAGCTTCTTGTGTATTGTCTGAAGATGAAGGAAAAATTATTGATGTAGATTTGATTAGTGATGGACAAAAGCTGTATCTGACTGTTGAAACATAGAGTCTTTACAAAAAAAGAATCATGTATATTGTGTAATTGTTTGTTTGATTTTAAAATGATTTCTTCACGTTCTTCAAACGCATCGAAGAATCGAGACAAGTTGTTTTCTCTATCTCGTTTCTACATCTGTTTAGATTCCTCAGCAGCTCGCTTGCTCTCTCTTTGGTCTTCTCCTCGCAGCCGACTTGTAAAACCACTAAGAGTTTCTCAAACGCACCAACTTGAAGAGCTTCAAGCAACACATCTTCTTCTCTGTTCTTCTTTCTCCATAGCTTCCAGAGAATAGAGACTGAGCATTGCGTTGCGAGATCTGAAACGCGAAGAAGCTTCTTCACTAGGAGAGGAACGATCAAAGCGTTTCTAAGAACGTCTTCTACGCCTTGTTCGTTGTCGCATATAACGTTTAGAACAACGAGACATCTCTCGCAAACGCTCTTTTCAGCGTTGTTCATAATCATCTCTGTGATCAATGCGACCAAACCGAGTTTCACGAACTTTGCAGCGATCTTGTTGTCACACGAAACCGCTCTATAAATCACCATGAGAGATGCTTTCGTCGAGCTTGTGGAAACAGAGTCTCTAATGATCTTTATCAATCCTTCACACGCTCCTTCGATATCTGTTAACGCATACACATACCTCTTGTCTACTGCAATAACCTCTCTGATACAAAACGCAGCGTTTTGCCTCGTTTTACCGTCTGCGGCGTTCAAGAACCGTACGAGACGGTTAAGCGAAGCCGTTGATCCCATCTTGGAGAAACCCTCTGTTCGACTCAGAGGCAACCAATAAGTTAGAACAGACAAGACTTCTTCCAGAAGACGCGCTTGTTCCTCACGCGTCGACGAGAATCTTTGGAAGCAAGAAGTCAACGCTGAAACGACTCCGTTTTGGAGCAAACACTTCTTGTTTGTCTCTCCACTTTCCCTTACCAAGTTCTTGATTTTGCTCACAATCTTGAAACACTCGGCATTTTCCTCACGCGCCGTCGCGTTTTCAAGCCTCCGACATATCTCTGCCGCATCACGCAGGGTCAACGTTACACGCGGTGACTGAACCCGCTCTGTCCTTGATGATCGGAGTTGAACCGGGGTCTTGGTTTCAGCGACGGAGATATCACCGGGAGTCAACTGATTACGTCTCTTTCCTCCTCTTGATCCCCATGGTAACACCATAACTTCTTATTTGCTTGATTTGGTCTAACAAATTGAAATAATTTTCGATTATTCGATAGAAGCTGAACGGGTAGAATAAGAATGTTTTGTTTTACGTGTTTACATGCATGTATGAGGTTTGGTTGTTATATATATATACATAGAGGTGGTCAAAGGTTGTAAAAGGTTGAAAGAGAGAAAAGGTATGAAATGGAAAACTTTGATTTATGTTTGTGAACTGTGATGAGCAATGTTGACCGTTGAAAATCTTTGGATTAGTATACTGGATCCTGTTTAAAAATTAGTAATTAGATCATGCCAATTGCAAAGAACCATATAATATTATAATAAATAAACACTTATAAATCACGCGTGAATTTCCCTTAAATTGTACGCTTTATTCGACCCAAAAAAGTTTGTATACTTTTATGTTTTAAATATATCAAATTGTAAATACTACTAACAAATTAGTTATGAATCATAAATTATATCTCTAGGTACTTGTAATAGAATATAGATACTACTTTCATCAATTATTAGATATTAGTTAATTGACCTCGTTCATATATGATGAGTCTTATATATAACAAGAACTTGCACATTGTAGAAATAAAATCAGATATATTTAATTAACAGTTTAAAAGACCAAGTAAACTAAAGACTTTGGAGCAGGCGTGTGCGACTCAGGCTGGGTCGCACTTCCGTCTCCTGGTCGGTGTTTGTTTACTTTTCCCCGCGTCATTGTTTCTGCGTTGAATTATATACGCGTAGCATTATATATTGATTCCAATATGTGTACGTACGTGATATACCCAAGTTAGGGAGTATCTGTATAAACTGGAATATTCGATTAAAAAAAGAATCTGAAAACACAGAAATTAAATAAAACGAAGGATTAAACTTCAAAAAATACTATACTTATCAAATTCAGCCGACGTCCTGAAAAGTACAATTACCTCTAGCAGTAAAAAAAACTTTGTCTCGCTTCAATGTACGTGGGACATAAATAAACAAACATGAGAGATTCAACTACTGTGGGCATACAGTTTAGGACGCTTCTTCTTCATTTACACGTCCAATTGTTTTGTGTATTTTCTTTTTTAAAATCGTTTCATTATATTCAAGCCAAAACAATATCAAGTGAATAATAATGTGCACCTCCACAGATCTACTCCATGGAATGGAAGATTTCCATGAAGAAAAATTCTCATGGAGAGGTACAGATTCAATCTTGTCATCTTCCGACACAAAACATGGTAGAGAGAGGTAATAACCAATTTGCTTTATAGATGACTTCGTAGTTGGATTTTCAGACATAGAATAATAGCACAAAACATATGAATTAATTCCAACCACGCGTGGTATATGTCCTCTTAAAAGAGTTTCTGTACGCAAAAAAAAAAAAACTAAAAATTAACAAAGATCTCATACACAACCAGAAACCCTAGGAACTGAGACTTTAATGAAAGAGTGACGAACTGATTTTATGTTAGTCGACAAATAGTTTATATTAGTCCATCGTTTACGGCTGATTTTCTTTTTTTTTTTTTTTTTTGGAACACAACTTTCATTACTAAAACTCAAGAACTACAAGGGCAAGAGGGAATTAAGCATCCTCTTGCAAACAAACCATAAACTACAATGGAACATAAGATAAAGCAGGATAAATCCTCATAATGAGATGACAGCGAATTCAAAACAAAGTTTGAATGCGTCGAAAAAGTATTGACAACATAGTCGGAAAGCTGAGAAATAGTCACAAGTGACGTTGAGGGACAACCCTCACCAACGAGAGAAACCAGAGTATTCTCGATTGCACCTTCTGGCCCCGTACAGACCGCTACGCAAGGTAACAAACCGGTGAGTAAGTTGAAACATGGACTCAGCAAAGAATCCGAGAGAGCATCTCCGTTCATAGAAGGGAGGCATAGTTGTGAGACCTTTTCCTCGAAGGAGGAGGATGATGAAGTCCATACTAGAGTCGGTGAATCCACCGAGAAATTCTTCCAAACGACATAATATTGCAATATTCGTAGCTTACAGCTCCCGAAGAACCCTTCGAACAGCTTTACCATAATCAAGGAAACCATACCCGTATATATGGAACATATCAGCTTTGCAGGCCTGGGCTTCTTGGTAATCAGACTATGATCTTCAACAAAGGAAATGGGCCAGGCCCACTTAGTTATTGGTCTCGTAGATCCCAAATCGAACGCCGGCAAGGAGCGAGACGTCGTGGCTCCAAACTGAGGGCTGGAGATAGTGCAGTAAACTTTGCCTGAGAGGTAGATGGTACTCATCGGCGGATGGGCGAGCTCGCCGGAGCAAGCTGGAGAGTGTGATGTTAGGCGAAGATACGCAGACCCGCCGTTGAGGGAAGGGCACGCGATGGGAGATGGTGGCTCACTAAGAGGTGAGGAAGGTGGAGGAATTCCGACGATATTCGGATTTGGCGGTGAGATGTCTTGCACTTTGACACCGAAATTGTGGAAAGGAGCAAACCACAGTATAATTGCTGTCTCACTTCCCGGAGATGGAGAGTGAGGGCTTGGGCGTTGAGATCTTAGCTCCCTGAGCAGTTGGAGAGCGCAGAAACGGTCGACGGAAAAACCTTTCCTTTGGCCGCTTGAGTGAAGTTCGACGGGAGACAATCCCGTGAATCTAAGGACAACGGTGGCGAGAGAATCCTCTCGACTCATCGCTGGAGAGCAGACCGAGCAGACAGGAGGAGACGTCGGGATGATTCCTGTGAAGACGAGGAGCCAAAACTCATGTCTCCGGTACAGGTTCCGTCGGGTATCCCTTTCTTTGGTCTGTGGAAAGCTACGAATCCGTAGCATTTGAACTTTGAAGAGAAAAACGAGCCGTGAGTTGAAAGCAGGTGACGAGAACGGTGAGAGAGGCCAGCGCCGGTGAGAAAACGCGTCACCGGCGCCGGAAACCATGGCTGCTTGGTGTACCTCGAGCCCCGTGCCTGGGAGCTTTAGGGCGAACTCCCAATAAGATACGCTTTTTTTACGGCTGATTTTCTATAATATCATTTTTAGCTGGATAATCTATCTAGAATATGAAAAAAAAAAGATTATTCCTTTTTAAGGTGGCTATCTAAATTATGAAAAGGATTAATTCCATTTTTAGCTGGATCTATCATTTTTTCTAATTTTGATAGAAAAATATCTTTACATCGAAGCGTAACTATTTTTCTTACAGCTATATAGTTATATTTTACAGAAATCAAATGATGGTTCTCCATGTTTTTGGGAGAAGTTAACATTTTGACAGATTGAGAATTAAAAGAATCTAAAATTGTTTTTTCCTTACTTCTCGGAGAAGCCATTCTTCTTCATCGATTTTAGGTAGCTTTGATTTTATCGCATTCTTCTTCTTCTTTGTTCCACGATCCTCTCTTTCTCTCATTTGTTTCGTGTTGTTTCTCTTTGACGTCGGTCCTTCACCCTTCATGAAGGACCCGACCTATTGCTAAATCCTCTAAGCAAAACAATATTCGTTAAGTTATTTTCATTTGGGTCATCATGCACTGCTTCCCGTGTTTCTCTACGCCTAGGAGTAAGAAATCTTCAAGTTCCCAAGAAGCTAACAACAACGAAGTCAAACCACATGGTATGCATGTCCTAACGTTGGTTTCTTTCTGAGTTCCTTGGTTGATACGTTAGGTAATAAAGCTTGTTACTTTCTTCTTCTTTTTTTGGGTTAAAGAGAAGAGAGAATCAGATGAAGCAGAGCAATCAGAAGAAACAACGTTGAAGACATTCACTTTCCGGGAATTAGCAACGGCAACAAAGAATTTCCGGCAAGAATGTTTGTTAGGAGAAGGTGGATTCGGTAGGGTTTACAAAGGAACCATTAAATCCACGGGCCAGGTTTGATACTCAAAAGTTATAGGCAATTTAGTATCAACACTTTTTAAAAACTTAATGTTTATGTAAATTATTTCTTAAATTTTGGGAAAATCTTAAATCAATATTTCATTTGACCGGTCCTGATCACCATAGTAATATATAATTTGTCTGGTTTTGGGGAATGTGTAGGTGGTGGCTGTGAAGCAACTAGACAAGCATGGATTACATGGGAACAAAGAGTTTCAAGCTGAGGTCTTGTCATTAGGTCAACTTGATCATCCCAATCTTGTTAAGCTTGTAGGGTACTGCGCCGATGGAGATCAAAGGCTTTTGGTCTATGACTATATCTCTGGAGGTTCCCTTGAACACCATCTTCAAGGTATAGAGAGTTTCTTTTTCAACACGTTTTTAACATTTTAAAAGAAAGAAAAAAACTGAGATTGTGGATGTTTGATTTTAATGTAGAGCCAAAAGCAGACCGTAAACAGATGGATTGGACAATGAGGATGCAGATAGCATATGGTGCAGCGCAAGGACTTGAATACTTGCACGAAAAAGTGAATCCACCAGTGATCTACCGTGATTTGAAAGCTTCAAACATTTTGTTGGACGATGACTTGTTTCCCAAGCTTTGTGACTTTGGCCTGCATAAGCTAGGACCAGGGACAGGTGATAAGATGATGGCTTTATCTTCTCGTGTAATGGGAACTTATGGTTACTCCGCGCCTGAGTATACTCGAGGAGGCAATCTCACCACCAAATCAGATGTCTATAGCTTTGGAGTTGTGTTGCTTGAGCTCATCACTGGTCGAAAAGCTCTTGATACTACTAGACCTAATGATGAACAAAACTTAGTTTCTTGGGTAAATAAACAAACCATTAAGATATATAGATTGCTATGTTTTTTTTTTTTTACAAAAATCATATCATAAACTATTCATTTTATCGCAGGCACAACCAATATTTAGAGACCCGAAGAAATATCCTGATATGGTAGATCCAGTTCTGAATAAAAAGTTCTCAGAAAGAGGCTTAAACCAAGCAGTTGCAATAGCTTCAATGTGTGTGCAAGAGGAAGCATCAGCTCGTCCTTTCATAAGCGATGTAATGGTTGCACTTAGCTTCCTTTCCATGTCAAGTGAAGATGGTATTCCCACAGCAGTTCCCATCTTATCCTTCAGGGACAAAAGCATGTCTATAGCCTTAAGCCGACATGATTCAAATGTTGTGTCTCCTACTCCAGAGATAGCTACTAAAGATGACAAGTCTAGTACATCATCAAATGAAGGTTCATCTATGGACAATCAAAAGGAGATGGTGAGTAAGAAGAAGAAGAAACTTAAGGAGGAAGATAGCTCGACCAAATCTGATGATGGGTCTGATTCTAACTCAAATGATGAACATGAAAAGGACCAAGAAATTCCACCACCAAAACCTGTTGATGAGAAGATACAGGCGCAGAGCTTGAAGATAAAGTATCGATATAGTTGGGAAGACGTGGAAATGAACGATGAGAGGCTAAGCAGTAAAAGCAGTCAAAAATCAAATGATGGAGGAAGCATCTCTTCGGGCTGTGAGGGCAACAAAGATCATGATGATTTTCCTAAGGAGGAGGAGAAAGAGGAAGATCATGCTCATCTTGAGCACATGCAAAGCTCAAAAACTGATGATAGTCAAAGTGTTTACTTTGATGATGATGAAGATGATTCAGGAGTTGACAATGAAGTCTCTTTGCATCGTGTAAAATCAGAGGTTGAAGTTGGTTCTTTTGAAGATGACAATGGAGCTTCTTTGCCCCATAATGAATCATAGTTTGAGAGTGATGCTATTGAAGATTGAAACTTTCTTTAGGATTTTATTCATCCTTTGAAGCTAACGATCAAAGTAAATTTTGAGGGGGAAACTCTCATTTGAAAGTATTATATACATGTTAAAGTTTTTTTAATAAGTTTATGACCATATCTCTTTATATATGATGAAGATGTTTTGGATTAATAAACAAACAAACAACATGTAGTCATGTACAACTAAAATTATCTGGTTGAAAAAACTCACTTTTTGCAGTTCTCTTATGTTTTATAGTGTTCTTGAAAAAACATAACATTAGCCAAAAAAATATTGTGTGCAGACTGAGAAAAACATTTTATAAAAATATTGTGTTTTGTATAAATAGTAAATTAGCAGTTTAGACAAAAGCAAATGTCAAATAACCAAACCCTAAATATAAATCTTATGAATCACCAATCTTAGCTATAACTATGAGAAAATTAGATTATCCAGAGAGAAATAGGAAAGTAACAGATTCTCAATTTAGGTATACTAAATAAGCTATTAAACTGATACAAATAATTCATTTACAGTTATAAACATTTATCATCCCCTATCCTATTTGTGATTAATGACATGTATCTGAATCTTATGAATCATCAATCTTAGCTATGGCAATATGTCATTGAGTATTTTTTTCCTTGTCAACGACAATTGTCAATAGTGTATAGAATAAAAAATTTAAATGAGACCACTCAAGTTTTTATTTTTTTATCGTGATTCGACGACTAGTTTTGATTCGAGTTCAACCACTTTTAATATGAGACTTTTCTTGGTTCTTCAATTTAAAAATATTAAAGTATTGACTCAAATTAAAGATTCTGAAGAATAGTCAGCTGTGATGAGGATCTAACGAAAAGCAGAAGATACTACACGTGTCAAGATCCTAGAGATACCAGTGGGGTCCACCCTAAAGCCCTTTTAAGGGAGGTTTTAACCCAATAGGGAAGAAGGAATCGTAACAAAAATCTGAGTCATCTTTTCAAAGCTCCTCCTTATAAAAGAAAACTCTGTTTCCTCTGCCTCTTTCCTTCTGATTCTCAATGTGTTTGATAATGGAAGCGTCAGAGGATGGTCACGACGACGGTTGTGTTTTAGTTGCGCCGTCGAATTTCTCGATGGTTGAAGACGGGATTTACCGATCCGGGTTTCCTAAACCGGAGAATTTCGGTTTTCTCACAACCCTAAATCTTCGTTCCATCATGTAAGTCAGATTGAATTTTTTCTCTTCTGGGTTTACTCAATTATACTGTTTAATTGTTTTTCAATTATAAAAATCGTTCCTTTTCGCTGTTGTTTCACCAAAACAGCTATCTTTGTCCTGAACCATACCCGGAGGAGAATCTCAAGTTTCTTGAGGCTAACAACATTAAGCTTTTCCAATTTGGAATCGAAGGCAAAACGGTGCGTTTCTGTTGATTACAAATCTCTCTTTGAGTCACTGTTGATTTCTTTCTTATAAAGATTATGATTTTGCAGGATCCTCCAACTCCTATGCCAAAAGATACAGTTTTGGATGCTCTCAAAGTTTTAGTTGGTAAGGAATCCAACACTCAACACTGTCTTCTGGTTTCATGATTCTTCTTAACTGTCTTGTTTTCTGCTGTAGATGTAAGAAACCATCCCATTCTCATTCACTGCAAAGCCGGAAAGGTAATAATATACATTAACCTTTATTCCTCTTTTGTCTTAGGAGTAGCAGCTAATGGTTTTGGTGATTTTGAATGCAGCATAGAACAGGTTGTTTGGTGGGATGCTTAAGAAAGGTTCAGAGCTGGTGTTTATCATCGGTGCTCGAGGAATACCAGAAGAACGCTGGTTTGAAGTGGAGACAAAGGGATTTGAATTTCATTGAGGCCTTTGATACCCTGAGCTTGAGGCAGTGTCTGTTGAGCATTATGTATCGTTATCACGGTTATGGCTTCAAGAGGAAAAGGTTGCTCCATGAAGAAGAAAATGTCCAGACGCCGAAACCGCAGGCTGCTAAAGTTTGAAAATAAAGAGCTAACCAAGTGGGACATTGTTCGGGTTTTAATTTGCTGTTAGGATGATAAGTTTAGCCTATGACAAGATTCATAAACAGAGGTTTGATTTGTTTTTAATTTTTATTTTTAGCAATAGAATTGTACAGAAAGGCTACTCTTTATTACCAAGATACTGATGCATGAGAGGTCAATTAACTCCATGACCACTAAATATGCCTAAGTTCCTTTATGTTTAACTTGTCATTGTAGTAGCCATTACCATTATTATTATTATTATACAATTAAAGATTATTACTACACTATGTGACATTTTCGACCACTAGATGTTAGGACAAAGGTTTGCAAATTTAAAATAAAAAAATTTGTGGCTTAGGTTGAAACTTCAACGAACTTTTCTAGCAAAGTAGATGCAAAAGGGTTAAGACGTTAGGTTTTGAAAAGTAGTTATTGAAAAAGGAAAACAGAGGAGGTAAGGAGTATCGAGTCATGTTCCAATTAATAACATGTGCAGGACAAGGTTTATGACTAAGAAAAGTATGCGAGATTCCACCAATTTGTTTAAGCGTTCTTTAACTAAAAGAAGTCATATTCTGTATTTATCTATGAAGGTGTGTCTTTACACCTAATCTTACACGTTAATAGAGGAAGACAAGAAGGAAAAGGTGAATGTATACAGAAATGAGTTAGTATATATCTGATTTTGATACCCACTATTAGTCTCAACGTGGTCGAGTCAGCAAATTAGGACAGATGAAAAGTGGTATATGTTACTTAACTACAACTGAGATAATAATCAAAATATATAACAAACTTGATCAAGAATAACCCATCTAACAGTAGTTCCAACATCCTCTCTTGCCTTCATCAAGCTCCTTAATCCTAACACACAAGCCACTTATTAAACCAAAACGGTTTCTACACTTAATGTTATGCCAAAACCTATAAACAGAGAGATTGGAACATTCAAACCTTATCTTATTTACCATCCAATACAACAAGAGGGCCACTTTCATGGGAAAATTGCAAACAGAACCCTCAAAATAACAAACTTAAACAAAACTAAACCCAGAGGAAATAAATCTCATCCAGTTTTTGGTCAGAGTTTAGGGTTTTATAGGACGCGGAGAGGTACATGGTAATGGTCGTGGACATCAGCGAGTGAGTGAGTGATCAACCACATGCAAACCAATGTCTCTTCTTTATTTAATTTCCCATTTGATTCGCCTCAGATCTATCTATCTCCCATCTCCCTCTTCGATCCGTTTCCGTTCCCATTTTCACGGAGAAAGTTACTGACTTTTCGAGGTTTCTCGGCGGCAATGACAGATTCTAAAGATGCTGGAATGGATGCTGTTCAGAGACGCCTCATGTTTGAGGACGAGTAAGTCGTCTCTGACTCTCCCTAATTCGATTTCGATTCGTGGGTTTTGCCAAAGTTGTACCTTTTTCTATTTTCAAATCTGTTAGAAGAATAAAGTGACGAACTTTGGATTCTGGGAATTGGAGTTCTTAGATTAGCTATGGTTCAGGAAGATTGCTCTCTACTGATTTGCTTTGATAAGAGTCTATTCGATCTCTCTATCTTAATTTAACGATTCGTTTCTTCATTGCCTGTGTCTTGCTTGCAGATGCATTCTCGTTGACGAAACTGATCGTGTTGTGGGGCATGACAGCAAATATAACTGTAAGTGAACTTGGTTCGAGTCTCATCATCCTATCTCTTAGTGTGTTTTCCATTGTAAGTTCATGTGCTTCTTGAACTTAGTTGCATCAAATGTCATAGGGCTCTCTCTCAGTGAGTGTGGCGAATGAACTATTGCTGGTGTAGTTAGTAACATTTTCAGCGTCCACAACGAATTATCCTTCTTTAAGTCTATGGACACATACATTATAGGGCACTTTTTTTTGCTTGCATTAAGTTTACCTAGACGTTGCTGCTGGAGTATGGTTGAAGAAAATTAACTACTCGCTTTGTTTTTCTTTGGCATATTACTCATACTGAAGTGATAGAGGATGGCTGTTTTGCTTTTCTAATCTCTGCCTATGGGGTTATTCAAGATACTGATACTACCTTATAAAATATTTGCAGGTCATCTAATGGAAAATATTGAAGCTAAGAATTTGCTTCACAGGGCCTTTAGTGTATTTTTATTCAACTCCAACTATGAGTTGCTTCTCCAGGTAATTTTGCTTTTAGATGGTTGCTGGGTCTTAATAAACTGGCTCATATGTCATCCTACTGAAACTCCTTCTTTTATTTTGAACAGCAAAGGTCGAAAGCAAAGGTGACCTTCCCTCTAGTGTGGACAAACACTTGTTGCAGCCATCCTCTTTACCGTGAATCTGAGCTTATCGAGGAAAATACACTCGGTGTGTATCTTCTGGGATAACGACACTGTCTATGCAGAAAATTGTAAAGCTTCACTTGACTACTGACCTCACGTTCATGCTTATTATTCAGGTGTGAGGAATGCTGCACAGAGAAAGCTTCTTGATGAGCTTGGTATTGTAGCTGAAGATGTACCAGTCGATGAGTTCACTGCCCTGGGACGTATGCTTTACAAGGCTCCTTCTGATGGCAAATGGGGAGAGCACGAAGGTAAATATACCTTTTTCTTTGAAAACACACACAAGTCACAAAAACGTTATAATGGAGCATTGATGTTCTTTTTTTTTTTTTTATTATTGGCCTTCTTCCTTATTGCAGTGGACTACTTGCTGTTCATTGTGAGGGATGTTAAGGTTCAACCAAATCCAGATGAAGTAGCAGATATCAAGTATGTAAGCAGGGAAGAGCTGAAGGAGCTTGTGAAGAAAGCAGATGCAGGGGAGGAAGGTCTGAAACTATCTCCATGGTTCAGATTGGTGGTGGACAACTTCTTGATGAAGTGGTGGGATCATGTTGAGAAAGGGACTCTGAGTGAAGCTATTGACATGAAAACCATCCACAAACTCTGAAATCTTTCCTTAAGTTTTTTTTGGATAATCTCTCTGTTTTTTTAGATTTTTTTAATGATAATAATTCTCAGCTTTTTTTCTCTTTTTTTTTCTTTAATTTGGATCTATGAATTATCTTTTAATAATCTAAGTTTGATTTTTTACATTGCGTAAAAGGCATAAAGAGCCAAGAAAAAAAAGGGAGAAAGTGATAGCAAAGGAAACAGAGTCGAAAACAGAGGAAAAGGAAAAGCAAAGATTCCTTTTTTCGATCTGTTTTTACATAAAAGTTTCAATAGTTTATTTTATTGTAATGAAATGACCAAAGCAAGTACTGTTGTATGTTTATGACTTTGGTTCTCCTATTAATAAAAAAATCATCACTTCATCTCTCTGAGACTTGAGCACACAGACAGACAGTTTTGTCCTCTTCATCCGAGTTTATTCTATTTCAGGTAAAACGAAACAATATTCAATCTAATACCTTTTGTTCGATCCAGATTCATTTTCGATGCTTTTCTTGTGTACATATTCTTTCAGGTTAATCTGGATTTCAATTTTGTCAAATCTCATATAATATTAAGTTCCCAGGTTCCTTGTTTTGATCATTATTAATACAGGTGAAAAAAAGAAAGATGGCGTTTGTGACCACTGCGGAAGTTTGTGACGCGAATCAAGATCTGATCCGTAGTGGCCAGCTCCGAGCTCTGCAACCCTGTTTCCAAATTTACGGTCGTCGTCAGATATTCTCAGGTCCCGTTGTTACTGTCAAAGTATTTGAAGACAATGGCTTGATCCGTCAGTTTCTCGAGGAGAAAGGTATTTATTCTTTCTTCTTTCTTTCCTGCTTTAGAGATTGCCAAAAGACTCAGACTTTCTTCTTATAGAGAGAGACCTTAAGAGACATGAACTTTCATAGGATCATTGAACATGGTCTAGAGTTTTTTACATTTGGACTCAGCTCTGCTTAGTTACTTTTCAAACAGCTTCAAAATGTTTCTTTGCGTGAAACTATATATGGTTGATGAAGTTTAAGATCATCTATCTGGTTCAGTAGTAATGATAACTCTGTACCTAGTGCTTAGTTTATAGAGAATGAAACTTTGTAACATACTGCTTCAAGATAACATCTTAGAATGAACCAATCTGTCATGTACTATTCACATCAACAACTCTTCACAGATGATGATGATCATCATCATCATTTGAGATGTTGAGGCTGCATGATGTTGAAAACATAGACTCTTATCCTCATAACATATAAATCTATACATGACCTTGTTATGTTTTTTGTAAATGTAATTCCTAATTGTATCAATCCCAGGGTGTACCGGATTCTATAACCAATCTAGTGACCATGCTTGCAATAAACCAATCTGTTCACTGTATCTTTCACATCAAAAAAGCTCACTGATGTTTTTTGAAACCTTAAAACACATAGGCAATGGAAGAGTTCTTGTGGTGGATGGTGGAGGAAGCTTACGCTGTGCCATACTCGGAGGAAACCCAGTAGTACAAGCTCAGAACAACGGATGGGCGGGGATCATAGTGAACGGTTGCATCAGAGACGTTGATGAGATCAATGGTTGCGACATTGGAGTTAGAGCTTTAGCTTCTCATCCTATAAAGGCTAGTAAGAAAGGACTCGGTGAACAAAGAGTTCCACTCAACATAGCAGGCACTAGGATTTGCGATGGCGAGTGGCTTTATGCAGATACTGATGGTATCCTTGTTTCTCATATCGAGTTATCGGTTTAGAAACAAGGAGGAAAGTGTTCTTGAATTCCATGGACTTTGAATGTTGAAGGAAGCTTTGTCGGTAAAAATTGGATCTTTTTGTCGTTTTGTGGTAATAATAAAGAAAACGTTTCTTTTTTTTTCCTCAGTCGCGCGTTCAGTTTAAACTGCGTTTCGTTTAGTTTTTTTTTTCATAATTGGAGCTTGGAGGTTATTAAAACTCTTAAGTAAAACCTATTAGAGAGCAAGATGTGAATACTTATGAGGTGAAGTCCATAAATGTTATGAAACTCAAAAGAAGAATATTATATTTTTTTGTATACAAAAATTTGGTGTTTTATCTTTTCTTTTTATATACATAATACTTTGATTTTAATTAATATACATTTTATTTAAAATTAAAACATAAATTAAAATCTGAAATCCAAATAATATAATTTTATCAGGAAACAAATAAAACTAACAAAAACTAATAAATTAATATATATATATATAACTTTATTAATATGTGCTCAAATCCTTAAAACATTTTTTAAATCCAAAAGGAATACATATCCTATTATGATAAAAAAATAGATGGTTTAGAAATATGTCATAAATATGTCATAAAATTTAGAAAATTGATATTTATACTTGAAATAGTTATAATTTTTGTCTATATATACAACTTTTACCCGGAAAAAATAAAAAACAACTTTTACGCATTTCCCATATACCCTAAACAGCGTTTCGTTTTTATCTATCAATCTCTCGTGCTTTGCTCTTCTTCAAACTAATGGCGGCGGAGAGAACGACGATTACTCTTGGAGGCAAAGGATCTTCCTTTTCTTCTTCCTCCGTCTACAAGATCGCTTCCGGCGTCGCTAACGTACGAATCGACTCTTCTGCGATCGAGAGATTCTCCACTAAACCCCTTCCATTGATCAAAAGAAGCTCCTTTGGCATCCCTGAAGGGTTAACCAACGAAGAGATCCGAGCTTCTCTAGCTGTGCTCTTAAACAAGCTTCTTCTGTCGAACTCCGGTTCGGTTCGTTCTGTTCTTCCGGTTAAGATATTGGAGATTCTGAACTCAAAGGATGAGACTTTCGAGCTTGGTGAGGAGGTTGAAGTGACGGAAGGTGAGAATGTGGTGTTGGGGAAGTCTTGTGCTTCGTTGGTTGGAGTGTGTTCTGTTATAGATCACAAGTCAACGGCTTTGTCCCAGATTGTTGACTCTGTTGCTGCTTTGAGCTGTGAGGCTACAAAGGGTGATATCTCTTCGTTTAGCTCTTTGGATTCAGGAGATGGGTTTGGTAATAAAGATGCTATTAGTGTTGCTGGTGATCTCAAGGTTTTGCTTAATGGGTCTAAAGCTGTGGGGAAAGTTGAGATTGAAGAGGTTTCGAAGATTCCAAGGATTCATGGGAAGTTTAGAGAGGTTGTGAGGAGTGTGCACTCGGATGCTCGTGTTGAGTTGAATTCTGGTGTTAAAGGAGGTAAAAGTGGGTCTGGTAACTCTGGAGTTGGTGAGGCTTTAGGAACAACGTTGTTAGCTTTGTGTATGTCGATTAAAAGCTTGGGTGAATGTTCGTATCTTCGTGCTAAGATGTGTGTTGAGTCCGTTGGGGATGAGAGTCTTAGGAATCTGCTGTTGGAAAAGAGCTCTGTTGAGTATGAGAATCTGAAGAGTGGCTGTAGGTTAGCTCTCGTTGAAGAGGATCAGTGCAGATTAGCTCATAAGTTGAATGAGTCTCTAGGGATTGTATGGAGGATTGTTGGTTTGGAAGCAGCTGGTGCCTATTTTGCACTTGCTGGTGGAGACAAGAGCGGAGATGCAGACAAAGAGGAGTCAAAGAGCGATAAGAAGAAGAAGAAGAATGATAAGAAAGCAGTTTTGGGGAAGGGGACAAGCGTAGTTATCCAGTTTATCAAAGAGAGATTGGTGAGTGATGAGGCAGCGAGTGGTGGTGACCAGGTGGAGCAAATCTTAAGTCTTATTAATCCCGAGGGTCACGGTTTTGATATCTTGTTGACTAAAGTGAAAGAGATTGTTGAAAGTAATGAAAACAGAAGACTTCCCAAGCTTCCAAAGGTAAACTGTGAGATCTCATCATCGAAACGTTAGGCCTCTGAGTCTTCATTATTTCTCATTTGTTTGATTTTGTGATAGGGTACTCGAGATTTTGCTAAAGAGCAAATGATAGTGAGAGAAAAAGCATTCTCAATCATACAAAACGTTTTCAAGAAACATGGTGCCACTGCACTTGATACTCCTGTTTTTGAACTGAGAGAGACTCTTATGGGAAAGTACGGAGAAGACTCAAAACTGATCTACGACATTGCTGATCAGGTATGACTCAATCTCTGAATATTTGTTTTGTGGATGCTGTTTCAATGCATGATCATGTGGTTATTTAATTGTAGGGTGGAGAGCTTTGTTCATTAAGATATGATTTAACCGTCCCATTTGCACGGTATGTGGCTATGAATGGTATCGTAACATTCAAAAGATACCAAATAGCTAAGGTGTACAGAAGAGACAATCCATCTAAAGGGAGATACAGAGAGTTCTATCAGTGTGATTTCGATATTGCTGGTTTGTCTGAACCAATGGGACCTGATTTCGAAGTTGTCAAGATTTTAACTGAGCTTCTCGATAAACTGGAGATAGGAGATTATGTGGTAACAACTTTATCTCAAAGCCTTGATATTTCTTGGTTTGTTTTCTCCTTGCTTATGTTCTTGATTTTCTAAAAATAGGTGAAACTGAATCATAGAAAGTTGCTTGATGGGATGCTGGAGATATGTGGAGTACCCGCTGAGAAATTCAGAACTATCTGTTCGAGTATCGATAAGTTAGACAAGCAAACATTTGAGCAAGTGAAGAAAGAGATGGTGGAGGAGAAGGGTTTGTCTTCAGAGATTGCAGACAGAATTGGCAGCTTTGTCAAGGAGAAAGGAGCTCCCATGGAGCTATTGACTAAACTGAGACAAGAAGGGAGCGAGTTTCTAGCTAACAACTCATCAAAAGAAGCTCTTGATGAGTTGAGTATAATGTTTGAAGCTCTTGAGAGGTCAAAGTGCAGTCACAGAATAGTCTTTGATCTAAGTCTAGCTAGAGGTCTTGATTACTACACAGGGGTCATCTTTGAAGCCGTTTGTAAAGGAGCAGAGGTAGACAAAATGTCCTGCTAGTTGCTTCTTGCAATTCAATTGGAAAAAAAGTACATGAATGGAATGTTTTTTCTTGTCTCTGCAGGTTGGATCAATTGCTGCTGGTGGGAGATATGATAACCTTATAGGAATGTTTGGATCAAAGCAAGTACCTGCTGTTGGTATGAGCCTGGGGATTGAACGAGTGTTTAACATAATGGAAGAGCAACAGAAACAGGTAACTTGCTTCTCAAGTCTTATGCTCTTTTTTGTTATTGCCCTTTAAATTCAAAAGATTGGTTTTGTGAAGTTTGTTTTTGTTTTGTTTTGGTATGAATTGAGGTTGTTCGAGCTACGGAGACACAGGTTTTGGTTAGTGTAATGGAGGATAATAAGCTAGGGGAAGCTGCGGAACTGGCTAGTATGTTATGGGAAGCTGATATCAATGCAGAGTATCTTGTGACGAAAAGGCAAACAAAGCATTTTGATCGTGCAAAGAGTTCAGGGATTCCTTGGATGGTGGTTGTGGGCAAAAATGAACTCAGTGAGGGTGTTGTGACATTGAAGAAGGTGGTGGAGGGAAGTAAGGAGGAGGTTAAAGATGTTCCTAGGGACAGTTTCGTTGCAGAATTGTTGAAGCGTCTCTGAGTTGCTGCAGCAGATCAAAGTTACACACACTCGCTTTCGCCTGTTGCTTTTTTTCTATTTTTGTATTTGAGTTTATAATGATAGACTATTATCGACTCTACTTAGACTGTTGATCCAAATCAAGAAACCTTTGATTTTATCCAAAGGAGATTGATTATCTGATTGAGATTAGACTCGAGCAAGCAAACAAGGAGAGAAGATGAGTCTGATAAGAGTAGAAAGTAATCAGAAACACATGTTGTCTTCTTTCAAAATGCCTGATCTGCAGATCTGCTGCAGCATGAGAAGAAGTTGATACGTGTTGGAATTTATGGCACGTTGCCGACATGTGGATCCAGTTTTTTGTCTTCTTTCAAAAGTACACATCACGCATGTGTATATATGTATGTATTAACTTCTGCTTCAAGAATAGAGAATAAGAGAGTTGAAGAAGATGATGACATTGTTGAAGGGAAAGGTCTTGTTCTCTCTCCTCAGGCAAGAAGAACAAAGTAGTCATCAGAAATTTCGTAAGATTTTTTTAAATAAAAATGATGTATTATTTTTTGGATAATAAAACCTTTGGATTGAATACCATGAAACCTTATTGGAGAATGCTACCAGTAACTAAAGCACAAACAATGTATCTTTTGGGATTTAATCAAGAAAATCATCTCTTTAAAATTTATTTCAAACCAAGAAAAAAAAAACATCTTCAAAAGTTATTCCAGATTGAATCAAGTTCTATGCTGCAGCAAGTAAACTAACGTCTTCGGTTACATTGCCTTCAGATTGCATCTCTTTAACTGCTCTTATTAGCCCCTGAGTGATCGCATTGAGGTGCAAGCCCTTCTGCTTCATCTCCTCAAACAGCATCTCTGCTTTTTCCCAATCCAAGGCTTTGAGGCAGAATGATTGTATCATCTTACTATACTCATCCGCATTAGGCTTCACACCGAAACTATCCATTTCATTCAAAAGTTTAAGAGCTTCGTCATACTCTTCAATCTTGCAGAATCCTCGGATGAGTGTGTGATATGTCACAGGACTAAGCTTATTATGTTTCTTTTTTGCTTCTGCCAGCATCTTTTGAGCTTCGTTCATCAGCCCTCCTTTAGCATAACCACTAATGATGACGGTGTATGTGTACACGTCTGGTTTCAAACCTCTACTCTCCATCAACTTCAAAACTTCTTTGGCTTCATCAAGGTCTCCACTTCTCGAACAAGCATGCACAATCAAATTAAACACCGCATTTCCAGGAGCAGGCCCTTTCGAGATCATATCCAAAAGCAAAGCTTTAGCGTCTTTAACATTCTTCATCCTGCATAAACTGTGGATCACATCAGAAAACGGTTTGATCCCATGTCGCCTAGCTTCTTCAGATAAATCACCCAACATCTCTTGAGCAAACGCAACAGTCCCATCATTCTTGCAGAGCGCACTTATCAGAGTAGCAACAGATCTAGGAGGCGGCAATGTCTCTTTCGCCTTAGCCAGTTCGTAAACAGAATAAGCCTCTTCAGCTTTCCCTTCCTTACAAAACCAAGTAATGATGTTACCAATCTGGTCTCCCTCTGGTAACACACCACTCTTGAGCATCTTCTCGCACACAACGCATGCCCATTCCGTAAAAGACCGCTTACAAAGCGCCTCCGACGTCACATAATATGTTTTCGCATTCGGAGTAAAGCCAAACTCTTCGGTTTTACTGAACACATCAAACGCAGCTTTGGACTTACCAAGCTTCCCAAACAATGCTATCAACTCATTCAGTATCTCCAGATTCAAAACACTAGTAGTACTCTCATTCTCACCAATCTCTTTAACCAAATCCCACAAAGCATAAGCATTCAATCTACGTCCCTCAACAGATATTGCTACAAGGAGAGACTCCAAAAGTGATGTGGTGACAGTAATCTCTTCTTTCTTAGTTGCCCACTTCAGAAACCTAATCAAGTTCTTACCTGAGATCCCTGGAGATTCAAACACTCTCACCACAAGATCTAAGTTTAAATCGACATCGAGCGCCTTCAGACCAAACTCCAAAGACTCCTCTTCACTTCGTAACAGAGATAGCAAAGATTCAAACTTTTCCTCATCAAATTGCGTCATCTCCTGGGCCGGATCTTCCCCGACTTCTGTAACGGATCCTTCGTCAGAAGCTTCCATTGTAGCAATCTCAGCTTCCGTGGAAGTGCCATTTACATCAAAATCGAAACTTTCGGAAAACCCAGAAACGGAAGCATTCGGTTCTTCGTGGGTTAGCTCTGCGGCGGCTGATGAAAATGGATTCTCTTCAGTAGGGCTGGCGGAGAAGAACCTGAGATTTCGGGCAGAAGCATTTCCAGAGGATGAGAATCTGGGAAGGGATGTTAGCGATGGAGCATGAGTCTTCTTCGTCGCGATTCGAGTTAAGGCGAGGTTCCGAGAGGCATTTTGTGATCGACATAAAAAGGATCTCCACATTGCTTCTTTTTCACAGACTAATCTTCAGCTGCAGTTTCTGATTCTAAACCCCAAAAACCCTATTCTCTCTCCCTAAATTTCTATTTTAAACATTTTGAGGATATAATTGGACGGAATAGAAAAGTGGAGGACTTCTGCTGCATAACAAATAGTTTTTTTTCTAGCTTCAAATTAACCCAATTTCTATTAAAAAAAATATTGTGTTTAGAAGCAAAGCAAGATTTTCAATCAAGTCTTTCTTTCTTTTTACGTCTGACGGTAACATAAGAAGACGAAACAGATTGCTTTGTGTGTTTGCAGTTAATGGTATCATCTAGACTTTACTCTGTTTCAATTGTATTAAAATGTTCTCTTAAGTTTCATATTTGGTGTGGTAATAAAACTGCAAGAGAGAAAACCGTTTTCACGGACCTTTACTTATGAGAGAACATTATTCGGTACTGATACAACGAAAAGAGAACCAAATACAAAGAGCCAAACTCTTAAGTTTTGTGCTTGGTGTAACGAGACACTGTCACTACAAACACTCTACAGCTTTTTTGGTCTTGGACTAATTAAAACAAAGAAACATAACCTAACCACATAACTTTATCTACAATGTTCCAAGTAAAACAAAACATATTGAAATGAACTTTCGTGGTCTTAAAAGTGGGTTCCTCATAGGTGAAGAAATTTATGGCTTACTTTCTGGATACTTTGAAAGAGAACTGTTTACTTAAGCTCTAATCTCTCGACCAAAAATCCAGCTGAATGGCACGTTTGTGGCTGCTTCTTTGGCTCTTCCTTGAGCTCTCTCTTCAATTCTGCGGATTCTTGCAGGTAATCCGCAGACAAAGTCCTGTGTCAAAGGCAATGATAGAGTCATCAGAGTTCAAGTTCAATGGCCGATCAAATACACAAAACAAACCAAGCAGTACAGAAAATATTAATGGTGGCAATTTACCTGTGCCCTGTGTCCTTCACTAGAAAGGCCTGACAAAGTCTGAACGTTCCACCGTTCAACAAGAAACTCCAGAATATCAGCATAGTCCTTGGCGGTGTAGACACCAAGCCTCTGGGCAACAGTTGAGAAGTGGTCAAACAGGTTATCATCTTGGCCATCATACATTAAATGTGCAGGCATCGAGATCTTTTTCTTCATCATGTCAGCCAATCCCAAGATGGTGCCATCAGCGTCAATTTCAAAGAGCTTCTCTACAATCTTGGTGTAAGCAGTCTCATGGCGTTTCTCATCAGCAGCAATGGTCCCGCATATCTGCGCAAGTTTCAAGTCTCCTCGATCTTTCGCCAACCTAGCAGTGTTTCCATGGGAGATGAAGGTCGCTCTTTCTTGGAAGGAAGTGTAGATGAAACCCAAGTAAGGGTTGTTTTCAGTTTTTGGATCCTACAAAGATAAAGACAAAAACAAAATATTGTTGTGTGTTTAAAGTGGCTTATCTTCAAAACTTGAAACATAAGAAGAAGTTACCATTCCAGAGCCAATAAGGTACTGAATAGTCTTTTCAATCTGCCTCATGTCAACTCTCCCAGACAAATAAAGATACTTATTAAGCAAATCACCATGCCTATTCTCTTCAGCAGTCCAAGCCCTAGTCCAAACCGCCCAAGGAGTAGGACTAGCTCCAGTCTCATCCCTAACACCATCCAACGTGTTCAACATGGTCTGGTAAGTCGGAAGCGCTTCTTCAGTGATCATATCACCAACAAGCACCACGAAATACTCATCTGGAAGCTCCTTACACCTTTCTCTTAGCTCCTTGACTTGGTCATAGAACCCTTCTGACTCAGCTTCCGGGAGAAAATCAGTAGGCTGCCATGATTTCTCAACGGGTTTTAAGTAAGTCAAGAGGGTTTCGTCAGCCCATCCTTCCAAGGACTTGAAGATCTCAAGCTTTTGTGGTGGCATGGAGTGTTTCACTTGCACGTGTACCTCACGTGGAGGGATGTAGAGTTTCCTTCCGTTCGTAACCTCTCTGTAATTAAGCCAAATGGAATTTCAAATGAAGCTACTACATAACAATCTAGAGATTTATCATTGATCGACACTCTCAATCTAAATCCTTAGATCAATGACGCGAGAAGAAAAAAAACTCACGTAGAAGCAGAGCGAATCGTAGAAGCCATGGAAACTCTGGAAGATCTGGATCCTCGAGCTTGACAATGACGATAGACGTAAGATGACGGCGAAACGACGATCCGATCCATAGCCATAGCCATCTTCTCGAAGAAACTCGATCAATGGAAGATGGAAGAGGTGTCTTCGATTATTTCTATGCTGCTGCTACGAGAGACTGTGACAAATGTGGAAGGTTTTAAAAACGAGAGAAGTGGGCTTGGAGCCATGGATATTAACAGGCCCATGGGCCTAGAGATATTTGACCCATTAAATTCTCTAAAAAGCATCATCTTTCAATCGCGTTTTCTTCATTAATTTCGTTTATCTATAACATGGAGTGGAGAATATAGAAGCGTTTTGGCTTTAACAAACATATGGTTCGATAACGATTAATTCAAACCGAACAAATTAAAAGAAACAAACTTATAACAAAAACCGGGGTATAACCAGTAAACCAAACGACAAAAGTAATCAAACAAAAAGAATGTATAAAAAGAACAGAAGAAAGTGTGTCCTAAGCTCTGCAACCAAACCAGCTTCAGTGTTAAAACTTTGATATCTCAGCCTCTAGGCGGCGGCACTCTACCACCAGTTTCTACATCTTCCTCTCTCCTCATACTCGGATTATCCACCAAATGCAGTCCCATAAACCCACCACCGTCTTCCTCTTCACCCTGTGGTGGTCGTTGCGCTGCTTCATTTTCAGCTGCTTCAGCTTGCGCTCGTGCCGCCTCCAACACTAGGAAGTAAGCATATGGCCCCCAAGCTGCCAAAAAAAGAAGACCATACCATAATACATTTGTTGATCAACTCACAACACAGTCTTCTTCTAATGGAATCAACAATTCTTCTTCTTTTTTTTTACCTTCAGTGCGATATGGTGGCGGGAAGAACTGAAGGTAACAGAACGTAGAGACCACCAGACCTAGCAAGCCTCCTGCAAACACGTCTTGCCAGTGATGCCAATAGTCATCTACACGGGAGATACCGACAAGAGCTGCAACTAGCAAAGGGAGTATGACAATGCACAGCTTTGCAACGTGTCCTTTACCATCAAATGCTTGAATCTTCCCTGATAAGTACAGCGACAAGTATCCTAGACCCGCAAAAGACCCTACAAAAGCCAACTAACTATTCACTCTTTTTACTTCTGTATTAATAATAAATGCTCAAGAAGGGTTTGGTGGTCTTACATGAAGTGTGTCCACTTGGGAAGCTTTTGTGCCCTTCCCTTATAACACTTTTATCACCATGACATATCACATCTCCAAGGCTATCATAAAGCTGAGAAGCAAAAAAAAACGAAAACTCAAGAGACTGAACATGAGTTAAACACACAATAGATACTTACAGCTTTGCCATCAGGAAAACAACGCCAGAAGAAGTCAGGGCGTGGTCTACCGACTGCATTCTTTATTGAATCTGTAAGCACTGCAGTCACCAGAACAGAGTATAACAGACCCAGCACCGCATGATGAAGATCGTATACGTCTCTTCTACGGAAGTAAATAAAGATGAAGATTGCCAATGGCAACAGGATCGCATAGACCTGCCATTCTCGAAGAAAGGAATGATTTGAATTAATGTCTGCAGCCAAATGTAATAACTTAAGAGTTAATGGAAAGCTTACTTACCGGGACAGACCAAATAGGTACGGTGTTACTCTTTAACGGGTAACTTAGATCAGTCATCATATCTTTACCGACAAAGCGGTAAAAGGGGTGGATTATAAGGAGTATACACTCGAGGATAACGAGTAGTACGAGTATGATCCAGTCATGCATGTGAGTCCTTGCAAGTGTCATTCCATGGGACCTCACAGTGTGAGCTCCTTGTTGTGCCTCTCTCATCCTGTACTGCTTGGATACATTAAATATGAGATTAATCAAATAATCTTCCCTATTCTCATTACATTAAAGCGGCTATAGAGAAAAAAAGCCAACAATCTAAGCAAGAAGGAACGTCTAGTGTGTGAAAATAACAACATGGACTCAGGAATGACCAAAGTTTAGTCTTGACATGGACTAGACTCGTCAAAAAAAAAAAAAACATTGGTGAAAAGAAAAATACAGTTAGGGGTGGGTACCTCTTTACCTATTAGGTTTCTATGAGTGGAATGTTAGATGGTGAGACCCCAATTATCAGCAGTTTTGTGAAATCTCAGGTCCCCGGTTTGTTACACAGCCTAAGATCATCTCAAGAATCACAAACTGGTCCGGGTAATAAGTTTTTTACAGAGAACTACCACACTAAAAATAATCAAGAAACATTACTAACGACTTACTAATTCAGTCCAGGGACAACGACTTACTAATTCTATATAATTCGCAGCTCATTCTTTTGGTAAGCTAAATCTGTCATTGCCAATAATAACTGATTGGTTTTCCTTCTTCTACAGTAACCACCTAATACAATAACCATTTCCATGTTCAAGCTAAAGACTAAAGTTTATAAGAAACCTATATCTCTATAAAGAACTCTGTTATACACAGAAGAACCACAAGAGAAAAGATAGAGAGAGGAATCCTTTATAACTTCAGGCCAAAAGAGACTCTTACTTGCACTGAACAAA
The DNA here is from genome assembly GCA_012274485.2 of Sinapis alba. Lineage (NCBI taxonomy): Eukaryota > Viridiplantae > Streptophyta > Magnoliopsida > Brassicales > Brassicaceae > Sinapis > Sinapis alba. Next base: position 17,564 of record MU107138.1, on the reverse strand, counting down.
AGCATGATTAAGTAGATTGTGATCTCACCAAATCTGAAACCAAAGAGTCACTGACTTGATAGTACTATTGCAATGAGATTCATTCACCAAACATACACTGAAAAAATATATATAAAACCACCAATTTTAAAACCTTTTCCAAAAGCAACCGACAAACCTGGAAGAAACAACCAAAACGAGGAACGGGAATAGAGTATGGTAACGTAGCAAGTTAATAAGTCCCCCAAAAAAAAAGTTAGTTGAAGAGTAGCAAGCAATAAAGAGAAAAAAGGGTAGCTGGTGGAAAAAAAGCAGAGGAGAATTAGGATTCAAGAAAGAGGAAGTAGAGAGGTAAAGCCATCCGTAATGACTAATGAGTAGATGAAACCCAATTCAAGATCAAAGTTGAGCAACACAGGAGTGACTCTGTGTGGGACAAACCTAATCTACACAAGTTGGTACTGCAATATTAATGTTTTGAATGTGAAAGGAACTACCTTTATTCACCCCATGGATATGCAAAAGTAGTTTCAAAAAAAAAAAAAAGAAGTAGAGAGTGAAAATTACCTGACTCTGTTCGACTATCTCGTGTGTGAAAAAGCAGAAAAGGAGGATTTTTTAAACTGAGTCTGGTCGATTCGCCGTATGGCTTGTTTTGATGCTTAGGAAGAAAACGTGGGTTAGTTAAAAAAAAAAAAGGTGTATTATGTTTTCATGGCGGATGAGAGAGAGAGAGAGAGAGAGAGAGAGAGAGAGAGAGAGAGAGAGAGAGAGAGAGAGCAGCACGCGTCTTGATGAAACACATTTTTATACAGATAAAAGCGTTATATTTGGGATGCAATTATGTCATTTTTAGACTTAAATTTTCTTCATTTTTATGTTTTTTTTATTTTTGATTTGTTTTCTTATTTTTCTACCTTATAGATTTCTTACCTTCACTGAAAAAGGTAACAATTATTTTCAAAGACTATATTATGAAGACTATATCATGTAGCACTTTGTCCACACAAAATTAATGACACATTTTATATATCTATCAAAACTCGAAATCATTATTAAGTTCAGTTTATTATATACCAATACACATTAAACCAATAAACACCTATACCCAATTAAAATAATTACTTCTTCCATCCACCCTAAATAAAACCTTAAGTTTGTAACCAAAATAAAAGAAATCATTAGGGATTAATTAATCACGTTTTTGAGTTTTGATTATTTGAGGATTTTGACCTTTTGATTTTGAAGTTTTAAGATTTATTCGGGGTATGTAGAAGATTAATTAATTTAATCATGTATTTTTTTAGTTTAATTTAGATTTTGTTTGATGCCTAATGGTTATCCGAATTTAGTCATGGTATGAATGTAAATTGATTTCAAACTTTTAATTCATTGGTTAATACAATCAAACTTTGATTTTATAAGGAAATTGATATTTAGTTTTCATTTAATAAATATATAGAAATGAATTATTAGTTTTGTGTAAATATAATATTATATGATACTTCTCTAAAAAAAATCATTTAATTCATGAGCAAAAGGTAAAGATAAACTATGCATCTTATGTGCCTCTTACATAAGCTTATATCTTTAGCAGCCTCACCTACCATATAATAACTACACAACATTTAGAATCTATCTTATATTGAACAAAATAGAACTAACCATCTTTTCAACATTTTTTCATTTTTTCACTCATCATAACAACTTTACTTTTGAATATATGGTAAATATTAAAAACGGTAAGCACTAAACAAGTAAAACAAACATTAAAAGAAAAGTCAGAAACTTTACAGCAAATAAGTCATATTTCTTATTCCAACAAAGTGATTACAAAGCTTTTAAGACTCGCGAGAAAAACAACACATGCATGCAAGGGGAAAAGAATGTGAACTTTGAACATTAATCTCACTTTGCTTTCTCGCACTCATCTTCGGCTAAAGGAACCTTAAGTGATCCAAACATCCAGTCCATCCAAATGGTATAATGACCATAGTTATGCTTGTATGTAGTATGGTGTATGGTATGGTACCCTGCACCCATTATAGGCCATATGTTACCATGGATGCAGTCATGGATGCTCGCTGTCCATATCGCTTCCAAAAACAAAAGACTCAGATGAGTTATGAGATGAATCGGCACTATGAACAGAGCTATCACGTGTGGTACAGCCTGAAGTATCCTATAACGCCCCGACCGCCCACAGCTAATGGGCCACCCACGCCCGCTCTCTCGGCCCGTGGGCCCCATCCCGTTCCAGCGGCCGGTCCGTTAATTTTCCAAGGCTCGAAATCATTGTTTACTAACCCTGCAATCACCACATGACCTTTCCCCGTGCTTTGGCCTCACTCACACGATATCGCAAATCACTTCCCGATAGGTCACCCATCCTTAGACTACTCCAGCTCAAGCACGCTTAACTCTGGAGTTCTAANAGCCAAATCAATTCTCTTAAGCCTTTCTATATATCACAACTCGGGATGTTACAATTCACCCCCTCTCAAAGAACGCAACGTCCTCGTTGCGCACCACGACAGGTCTCAAGACGCCTCTCGGGTCAGAACCGAGATGGCTAACCAGCTCTGATACCACTTATAACGCCCCGACCGCCCACAGCTAATGGGCCACCCACGCCCGCTCTCTCGGCCCGTGGGCCCCATCCCGTTCCAGCGGCCGGTCCGTTAATTTTCCAAGGCTCGAAATCATTGTTTACTAACCCTGCAATCACCACATGACCTTTCCCCGTGCTTTGGCCTCACTCACACGATATCGCAAATCACTTCCCGATAGGTCACCCATCCTTAGACTACTCCAGCTCAAGCACGCTTAACTCTGGAGTTCTAAACAGATGTGCTCCCGAAAAGGTAAGTGCACTTTGGTGACATAGGAAGCCAAATCAATTCTCTTAAGCCTTTCTATATATCACAACTCGGGATGTTACATATCCCGTCCAAGGGATGGAACGCGAGCCCTGAAACAAAACAAAAACTGTTTAAGTAAATGGAGAGAGTGTGTGTTTGAAAGAGTTCTTGAGAGTTTGAGTTACCAGCAAATGGAGAGAGTGTGTTTTGCTTGTTGTACATATGGTGGGTGGCATGGAGATGCTTATAGAGAAATTTAACGTCGTGAAGCTCTTTGTGAACCCAATAAATCAGAAACTCAACTAAAACAAGATAGAGCGCGATGTAAACTAAACAGAGAAAGCAGTTGAATTGGTCAAGTGTAGAGTAACATTTGGTCCAACCACGCTCGACCATATACTCAGAGACAGTTGGAAGAAGTGTGTACCAAGGCATAGCCTTCATTGATACATGTATTTGCATAATCATTGCCTTTCTTGTAGGAATTGAATCTGAAGCAAATGGTAAATTATTAAAGAAAAACAAAATCAAAACTAAGACAAATTAAAGGAAAGGAAAATTTAATAGACAGGATGAACGAGATAATTAGTCCTATTAACGGAATTTAATGGAATAGAATTACTATTCCACTTATTCCAATATTTTTTTAACATAATGGGTTTTTAAAGAAATACTGTTCTGTCTGAAATGAGATGGAATATTATGGAATAAAATTGAATATACATTTTTTATTTATTTTAAGTGGTGAATATTTTGAGGAATGTAGCAAATTAAGAATTCATGAAGATTTTATTACATAAAAATGCAATCCAGTAGCAATTTTCTTTTCATTTTCAAGGTGATATAACATTTTAGCTCAAAATTCATCAAGAACTCGAAACTTTGACCACATAAATGAAAACAAGAAAAACAGAAAAATAAAAGGAAAGTTACCTTTGGGGATGTAAACGTTGAGCTTAAGGTAATAGATGTAGAAGCACCAGAGGAAGCCGGAGATGAAGTAAAGAAGGTTTCCGGCGAGGTAGTTCCTAATCCATGTTTGGAGGAAATGTGGCAAAGGCTCCCATAGATTCGCCGGCAAAAGGTGACTCAGGATGATACGGTTGTAAAACGTTGTCTCATCGACGAACTGAGTAAGAAACCCATTGTCTGCCGCCATCTATCCACCGTGGGAAAGTCAAAACTCTGATAATGCGTTTTATGAGACAGAGAGAGAGAGAGAATCTCCGCGTATAAATCACTAGATGGAGGGACTTTAACGCTTTGTGAATTATTTATCTCAGCGCATGTTTCTTGCTATATACGTTACTTTCAATTACTTATTAATAAGTATACACAAGACAACACCCCCAACTTATATTTAGCCCCATGTTTTTTATCATTGGAGTTAAAGCCATGGTGTTGGTTGGTAATTCAGAACTTGTGTTGAAAGGATCTGCAACTAACGTTATTGTAAACTGGCTTCCCGCAAGTGTAGAATTGGTTCTTAAGTGTCTAATTGTGAATATGTATAAAACTTTTAGGGACTACACAGTCTACACTACACTACACTACATCTTTTCTCTGATTGTCAATAATGCTGGTGACTTGAACAATTACCTGAACTGAACTAGACAGCAAATGTGCAGTTAATGGTTCTAAACAAAATAACTGGAAAGGTTGAGACACATGAAAAAGAAAGACAAAAGAAAAGGCCATTCTCACTCTGCTTTCTTGGAGATGTCTTTGTTGTCAACATCCAATCCATCCATATGGTATAGTAGTGGCCATAGTTATGTTTGTAAGTAGTGTGATGTATCGTATGATACCCTGCACCCATTACAGGCCAAATGTTACCGTGGATGCAGAAAAGTCATGGATGTTCGCTGTCCATATCGCTTCCATGAACAAAAAGGCCTAAATGAGTTGTGAAATGAATTGGCACTATAAACAGAGCTAGCTATCACGAGCGGTACTGCCTGAAGTATCCCGTCTAGTGGGTGAAACGCAAGCCCTGAAAGGAAAAAAAAAAAAAAAAACGTAGGGGAAGTTAGATGCCACATTCTTGGATGAAGAGAAAGGGATGAAGGTGGTGGCTTTAGTGAGTGGTGGCAAAAATAGCTGCTATGTTATGATCAAGTGTATCCAATACGGTCACCAGGTACCTATTCTACTCTCACTATTGTTAGAGTTCACTATGGATATTCAAACACTTTTTGTTCCATGCTTTCTTATAAACTGGTAAACCTCTAGCTTAAAACCAAACTCAAGGTTATGCAACAAGATGTAAAATGTTTGCACCCTAGACGTCCCTAGTTACCGAGTTCTCTCTCATTTCTGAGTTTTCAGGGCTTTCCTGCAATCCTAAAGGGATCAAGGATTCGACCATACATTAGTAGATACCTCCCGCCTTTCAAGGAGTTTGAAGTTGATCTCTGTGATCTTCTTCCCTGTGGAGCCTCGGCCATGTTTCCCTCTGTACCAGCCCCTTCTTGTGCTAAAAGGTGAAGGAAGAATGTCTACATAAGCTCTTTCACTGTTATTGTATGATTAAATCAAGCTACGCCAATGCAATTTTGTGTCAAGAAATCACATATACAATAAGAAAGCTATTGTTTAAACATAAGAACAGAAGAAAGCTATTGTTTAAATTTTAAACACAAGTTTTGGGGAAGACTGAGCTGCAACAACTTGAACAAGAAAATCTTTTGCAAAGAGTTTTTACTCAAAAAAACATAATCAAAAGCTCTCTATCCGACAAAAAAAAAAGAATCAAACATTTCATCTCTTCAAGCTTCTACGATTGGGTACTCGAAAACTACATCTCTCCCTGTAAGCTTCCTGTAGACACCGACCATCGTCTCAAGCTTGTACTCAGTGTTGTTCCTCTCCTTAGGCTCCAAATAAACCTGTCAAAATTGAAACATGTCAACTAAGAGCTTAAAGCTTTGACAAACCAAGGTATTCAGATTTCTTTTTGTACCTTCATGATCTTGGTGCCATCAACACGGTATCTGGTTCGCTTTCCTACAATCTCAGCAGGGTAAGCGACATCCTCAAGCATGGCTTCATGGACGGAAGTGAGAGTTCTGTTGCGTGGTCTCTGGACAGCAGAGCCTTTCTTTGGGGGACGCATGATTCTTCTGGTGGCAACAAAGATCACTTCTTTACCACTGAATTTTTTCTCAAGCTCTCTGACAAGACGAGGATGAATTTTGCGGAAAGCCTTCCTCAATCTGAATGGAACATAGATCACAATAGCCTTGCGGTTGCCAGAAACATCCATCTGACTGCACAAAAGAAAAAAGAGATAATTCAACCAAAGTTAATAAGATCATAGCAGCCTCTATAAATGAATACTTACACAGCTTGGTTAATGTAGAGATCTTTCAAGTCACTTTTCAACTCCTGGTTGGTGTTCTCCAAATCAAAGAAAGCCTGCAATTAAGTAAACCAATAAGCAAACCAAAGAGAAAAAAATACCAAACACATTCACAAGAATAGGAGGAAAGAAGAGAGAACCTGAGCAACTTCCTGTTCGAAGTCTGTTGGTGCCACACCCTTATCCTTCTGGATCTTGTTCTGAGCAGAGAACATCTTTGCAGATTCTACATTTTATCATAAACACAGAAAAAAAAATCAAATCAACACTTTGATAGCTTAAAAGCTCACAACGAACCATAAAAGGAAACTCTTTTCTCACTAGTAAGAAGAATTGACTACATTTCTCAACTGATTACAAAGAAAACGTCTTTTAAAGCAAAAATTACTCTGATTCGCAAACCTATTCTAACCCATGGGTTACAGCTCTCACTAAAGCTGATAACAGAGTATGCAATTAGATTAAAGAAAAACGACGATTAGCCTCCAGAAAGCATGACGAATTCGCAGAGTAATAAAATATTTGAAGCGTACCAGTTAACAACGACGAAGAACACTAGAAGCTGGTGAAAAGGTATACGGCTTTGCTTTCAGAGCTTCGTGTTCGAAAGGAGGCGACGCGAAACTGGTGAAGCAGAGGTTTATATAATAAGGGTTTCTTTGGAGATCCCTATTTTGGACGGTCTGGATGTTGTTATTAGAACTGGGCCGTTGATAGGTTTCTATAGATAATGGGCCGTATATACATATTTCGAGCTAACCCAATAGCCCAATGTATATATTTTTTCATTTTTTATATTTGAATGACGACGACGATAACCCTTTTTAGAAGATAATAAAATGAGTAAAGTACTTATTTAGGAGATTAATAAGAGGACCGTAAGCATTTAAAACGTGAAAACTGAAAAGTATTACAAACAATTACAATATATTCTTTAGCACGTCTTACGAAATAGACGTAACAAATTTGACCATTCAAAAACCCAACAATTTTTTGTTTTTTTTAATGTTTGATGGTTTCTTTACACAATTAACAACTTGCGAGTAGATATTAGTTTGTATAAATTACGACGGAGATAAGAAGCAAAGTTGTAAGTATAATTTTCTGCCGAAAACGACATAGTTTCGCTACACAAAATCATATTTTATCAACGTCTTTCGTTGGATAAAGAGCTTTCATAGCCACTCTGTTTCTCTTCTTTTAGCTCACCCGTATCGCCGCGGTTTCGTCATAAATTCCAAAGGTTCTCTCTCTTTTTATTTTTATCATGTTCCATTAATAGCGTAAATTACAGATCAAAGTCAGTTTTTTATAATCTTTGCTTGTGTTTGGTTTTGTTGTAAATCTAAAGATTTTAAATTCTTATCTTATCGTATGAAAGTTTTGCTGTTTATAGTCCAGTCAATAAGTGTGTGTGTTGTTCTTTAATCTCTGTGAAATTGGTTTCTTATGGTCAATGTTATTCTGTTTCTGAGCATCATTTTTATACCTTCGAAATGATCCAATTTTTTTTTTTTATTACCCGTCCCCCTCAAATTCGATCTGGGTGAGTGAATTGTTCTGATGCAACAGGTAAGGCGTTCTTTTTGGTGGAAAAAAGTGGTTGAAAGATGAATCATTGTAACCTTCAGCATGCTGTCTCCTCCTCTCTTGTTTGTCCTAAGCCTCGTCGCGTTGGTCTTCTCTCCAATAATGTTACTCGGCCGTTTAGATTATTACATTCTTCTTCTAGGTATTGTAATGTAAAAGTCTCTTCCTTTTTCTGTCTTTTTTTTTTTTTTTTTTTTTGCCAACAAAGATGCTGATTTTTACTACTATGTTTTGTTTGGAGATTTAACAGTCAATCAGGAGCAGCTGATGTATGTGGTGATTCTAAAGCTGGGGCAGATCTTTTGGACATCATCATCCGTAGAAAGGTTTCTTCTCTTCCTTTTAAAGTTTGTGTATTTCTTCAACCAATCACTCGTCTTCCTTTGTTTTGAACTATATTATATATGGCTTTGCATCATTCTTCATTGATCTGTGTTTCTTTGTATTATATCAACGCTAGACTTTGCTTCGACAGGTTAATTAATCCATATATTTATTTATTTGATAATGGATTCATCAGATTTCACCTGTTTGAAAATTATCGTTCTTGTTGTGCTTTTATTCTCTACATAATGGTTTTACGAAGCATCTCCCTTCATTTTGAAATTTTCATGCTGAATCAACTCGTAGATATATGTAGTTGCGTATATTGATTGTCAAATTTTGAAAGAATTCAGTGTCTAAACTTTGTTTCACTTTGTCTTGTTCTTTCTATGTAGGAAGAACCATTATCTGGTGTAACTTCTTCATCACCTCCATTTTTCCTAGGGTCTCCCCCGAGCAGAGCATCAAACCCATTAGCTCAAGATGCACGATTTGGAGATAACAAACTAAACCCTGTCTCACCCTCACTCTCACCATTCCTCCCATCTCCATCTCGTGTCAAAGGAGGAGGTTGTGGTCTAGTGAAGTTTGGGATTAAACCTGCAGCTGTTAGAATAGAAGGATTCGATTGCTTAAACAGGGACCGCCAAAGCTCAAGCATACCTGCCATGGCTTAGAATAAGAAAGAAACAAGGAACAAAGATTCACAAAGTGTACATAAAAATCCAGAATCAAGACTCCACGGATGTTTATATTTTTGAATATGATGTAAGAGTTAAAAGATCAGTCTATATCAAGCCTCTGAGATCAATATTGTTAATATATGTGTGTTATCTTGAGTCTCATTGTAACATATTAAACCAAATTTGGAGTGTTCTCTTTTTTCTATTCCCTTTTCTTGTCTGAGAAAAATCCAAGTTCTCTTTTGTATAGTAACGTTTCTTCTTTCAGGAGATTCTCAATCTTTGTGCAATGTAATTTTGAAAAGCTCCGTATATATATGAATGCTCTTGTATTATAACACATGATGAATGTTGATCATATTTTCATTAATTACAAAATCTTAACTATTTTCTGATGCAAATTTCAGATGACGACTATTTTTCATTTATAAATTATAATATACATACTACTGTATATGTCAATAATTTTGAAAATAATTTTTCAAAAATCACATTACAGAATCCACATCTCAACTATCTCAAATGTGCAAAGTTTCAAACTAATGAAATCATATTAAAGCTGAATTTTGGTAGTCTAAATGAAGCTAAAGGTAATTAAGATTACTTTTTTTTTCTAACAAAACCGTCGGCGCCACGATGATCCGCCCACAGTCACAAGAAGAAAATATCAAAACCCGGAAAACCGAAAACCAGAAACCAGGCGCTAGTTTTTGGACAATATAATAAAGCAGTATTCAAAAACGGGATTCTTTTCCCGAAAACCAGGAGTTCATTGTGGGCCTATCTCCCTCAAATCCTATCTGGCTCAAACGTGGCGATTCGACCAAATTTTCTGACGCGCGAGCGTTAAAGGCACGACGAACTTAATTGATGATATATATTATCTATAATAATCAGTGAAATTATACTCCCCCTCTGTTTCATAATAAATATCATTTTAAATTTCTGCACACGGATTAAGAAAACATTTAATTTTGCATATTTTCTATATAAAAACATCATTTCCCATACACCTAACACTAATTCAACCAATAGAAAATTAAATTAGAAAATAAAATTCATAAATTTTACATTGAAAATAGAAAACGACACTTTTTATGAAACAAAAATAAAACCTCAAAACGACACTCTTTGCGAAACGGAAGGAGTATGTCTTTATTTTTATTTTTTAACATTATGAAACTGTCAAACGCTCTCTAAAAAAAGTACTCCATAATCTGATATCCACGCTGCATATCAAATGTTTTGGACGAATGTAACTAAATACTAGATTTTAAATAATTTATTTATTCATTAGTAGTCATATAAAATCATTACTAAATATTGTTACACGTGTATGGCACACGCGTGGGGTTGAGAGTGGACATGAAAACAAAACTGAGGGAAGAAACACAAGAAGTAAAACGTTGAACCCGGAAAAAAAAAAACCGCGGCGTCTTTAGCAAAACAGCTACTTTTATTTTGTCTTCTCTCTTCTTATTACCTTGGTTTGATCTCTCCAGCTTCCAAAAACCCAGGGGGCTTATTCTCAACAAACTCAATCACTCAAAAAGCTTATTATCTTTCTTATATAATTTAGTTAAAATCTCAATCAATCCTTCTTACAAAAAATCTCCGAGAAGAAGAAGATGCGGATGAGCTGTAATGGATGTAGACTTCTTCGAAAAGGGTGTAGTGATGATTGTAGTATACGACCGTGTTTGGCTTGGATCAAATCGCCTGAAGCGCAAGCAAACGCAACCGTGTTTCTCGCCAAGTTCTATGGCCGTGCTGGACTCATGAACCTCATCAACGCCGGTCCCGATCACCTTCGTCCTGGTTACTTGTTTTCCATTTAACTCCTCTTATTTTTGAATCCTACGAAAGTTCAGTTAGTTTTAACAGATTTTGCGTGAAATTTTGCAGGGATTTTCCGGTCGTTGTTGCATGAAGCTTGTGGGAGGATTGTTAACCCGATCTATGGTTCGGTCGGTTTATTATGGTCGGGAAACTGGCAGCTTTGCCAAGCCGCCGTGGAGGCGGTGATGAAAGGTGAACCGATCACAGAGATGGCCACAGATGTGGCGACGAACGGCCAAGGTCCGCCGCTGAAAATGTACGACATCCGACATATTTCTAAAGATGAGACCTCCGCCGCTGCAACAGCTGCAGCAGCTACTGGGTCAACCGATCTAAAACGGCCGAAAGCTCGCCGGGCGAAGCGGTTAGCTGCCGTCGCTAAACCGGCAGAATCAGAGGGAAAGTCCGGTGGCGGAGAGGCTAGTCACGTGTCGTCGTTGAGTCACCAGTCTGAGATAGTGGCTGCTCATGAAGGAGAGAGTAATATCTCGGAGGTCATGACATTCTCGCCGCCGGCTGTACAGAGTTCCGGCGAGATTAAGCTTGACCTAACATTAGGGCTCGAGCCGGTGTCGCATGCGTGTAACGTGGTACCTCTTAAGAAGAGAAAGATCGGTGCGTTCGGCACGTGTCAGGAGGAGAGCCCGTGTAAGACTGAGCTTAAGCTCTAAACATTTCCTTTGAAGTTTTGCAAGCGTCGGCTTCGTTCGACTCTGCTGTGATTCTATTGGGCCAATAACTGGGCCTATAACTTTTTTAATATTTCCTTTTTAATTTGTACTTCCCCTGGTGATAAAAAATAGTGTATGTTACATAGATAAATTTAAAATTGGATAGTGATTATTACTGTTCTGTCTTATTTTTATTTTCTTCCACTACCAAAAGTCCAAAAAACAACGGCAAAGACGAAAATGACTACAAATAGTTGATTCAACTCCACATTTTAAAATATTGTGGGCCTATCCGCTAAAGAGTTGAATCCTTGGGCTTATTTAGAAACGTTGCTGGGCCTAGCTTTCGACGACAGTTGTCATAATTTAATTGGTTAAATGAAGGATGACGTGGCGGAGTGGAAAGTACAAGACATGTGCTTCTTGGGCCACAATCCAGTAGTGGAGGAGATATCGAGAGAACGAACCACATTTCCTTACCTACTCGCCTTCTCTCCAAGTTATTGCCGCCGGCTACGATCGATCTGAGTTGCGTTTCGCCGGAGGATCGGTCTCTGGTACGGGAATTTTGACGGAGAAAGAGAATATGAAGATATTTGTGAAAACTCTCAAGGGGACTCACTTCGAGATCGAAGTAAAACCCGACGATTCGGTATGAGATGATCTGTAGAATAGTTTCCTTACTCGTTAATTGATACGGTTTAGTATTTGACTGTTTGATTTAGAGACTGCTAGAGATAATTGATATAAGGAATCTGGAAAACTTTGTGTGGGGTTTTGTTTTGCGATCTCTTCATGTATATGAAGCTCGACGATTTTCGTGTATACTACTATATGGTTAATTAGCTGAGCTGACTTTCAGGTTGCTGATGTGAAGAAGAACATAGAGACTGTGCAGGGAGCAGACGTTTATCCTGCTGCTAAACTGATGCTTATTCACCAAGGGAAAGTGCTTAAAGATGAAACCACCATTGAGGAGAACAAAGTTGCTGAAAACAGTTTTATTGTCATTATGATGGCCAAGGTGAGCTTCGATTTTAGGAAAGATGGTTGTTTTCTTTTAGCCCTTTGATTAATTAATTTTGACTTATGTTCTCTGGTGGGCGAATGTAGAGTAAACCTGCCTCAGCTGGAGCGTCTAGTGCATCTGCTGCCACTACAGTGCAGGTAAGTTGGTTATGCAGTTATAGCATCTTCATGCAACTTTTTTTGTTGGATGATCTAACTTTGGAATTGGTTTAGGCTAAGTCTATGCCTACCTCATCAACACAGCCTTCAACTTCCCCTCAGCCTCCAGCTTCTGTAGCTATGTGAGTTTAATTTACAAGTATTTTCTGCTAGGAAATTTCTTATAATTTATCTGAAAAGCTGTCTATATTCTAAACTAATTCCGATTTTCTCCTGCAGACCAGCTGCAGCTGCACCAACACCTGTAGCTTCCACTGAAACTGCACCTGCACCTGCACCTGTACTTGTACCTGAATCTGTTTCTGCTATTCCACGAGCAAGCACTCCCGCACCCGAACCAACTCCTGCTGGGTTAGCTTGCTATCTAGATTCAGTCCTTGAATGTTCCGCTTTGTTCAAATATTGGCCTACTCATATTTTGTTTCATCTTCTTTTTGGCTAAAATAGATCTCAGGGTGATGTGTACGGACAAGCAGCATCAACTCTGGCTGCAGGAAGTAATTTAGAGAGTACCATTCAGCAGATTCTGGACATGGGTGGAGGAACCTGGGATCGGGACACTGTTGTCCGTGCACTCCGTGCTGCATTTAACAATCCTGAAAGAGCTGTGGAATATCTTTACTCTGTGAGTTCGATTTTATTTTAATTTTCTTCTGAATTTGCTGTGTACTATGCTCTTGGTCACAAGGCCTAAAATCTTCTTCCTTGCCACCAAAGCGAGATAATTTCTATGTTTTAAATACTTATGTTTATGCATTAGGGGATCCCCGAGCAAGCTGAAGTTCCACCAGTTGCTCGTGCCCCAGCTAGTGGTGGGCAGCCAGCAAATCCTCCAGCACAGACTCAGCAACCTGCAGCGGCACCTGCAACTGGTCCTAATGCAAATCCGTTAGATCTCTTCCCACAGGTTATAAACCTTGAGATCAAAAGCATACTTTGTTTCATTTAAAATTTCTTATCCTCATTGGGTACGTTGTACTAATCTACGTTTATCTTTGGCAGGGGTTGCCAAATGTTGGGGCAAACCCTGGTGGTGGAACACTTGACTTCCTGCGCAACAGCCAACAGGTATAAGCTGTTTCTTTCCTTACACTTGCTGACGAAAAGAGTATATCAGACATCAATGTATGACTTCTTTATTGTTGTTTATGCTGGTGTATATTAGTTCCAAGCTCTGCGAGCAATGGTGCAAGCAAACCCTCAAGTTCTGCAGGTATGTTTATTCAATTCAAAGAAGAACTAAAATAATTGTCAGGCTTTCACTGGGTATAATCATTTAGTAGCTTTACAAATGAATAATTTTGACCATGTGTTTTATGCAGCCTATGCTTCAGGAACTGGGAAAGCAAAACCCAAACTTGATGCGGTTGATTCAAGAACATCAAGCTGATTTCTTACGTTTAATCAATGAACCCGTTGAAGGAGGTGCAGAAGGGTATGTATTATCCTTGTGCTCTTACCATTATGATTCATATGTAACATACATATATAAACCAAAACCCTGGTGGGAGGCTTTCAATTACTTAAACAGTGATTTTTTTCTTGGTTAATTTGTGCACTGTTTTATTCAGCGGCAACCTCTTCGGCGAAGGAATGCCACAGCCACAGGCTATCCAGGTCACACCTGAGGAACGCGACGCAATCGAACGGGTATGTTCTGTTTCTTTTCTCTTTATTTTTGCACTTTGATCCTGATTATTTAACTTGGGTTCGCCTTGATTTAAAAAAAAAAACAGTTGGAAGCGATGGGATTTGAGAGAGCATTGGTTTTGGAAGTGTTCTTTGCGTGCAACAAGAACGAAGAGTTGGCTGCAAACTATCTTCTGGATCACATGCATGAGTTTGAGGAATAAGCTTCTTCAATAAAATTACCTTGTTGTTCTTCTCTGTCTCTTCTCATTGGTTCATATGTTCACTTTATATATTGTGGGGATGCCAAGTTCGAACTTCGTTACTCGTCCGTGGTCATGTGGATTCACTCAGTTGTCAGTTTAAATTGGAATTTCTCATCTGCTCTTTTTTATTGTCGTTGATCGTATCTAGTCGTTGCTAAATCTCATGTTCCTGTTTTTTTTTTTTTTTTTTGTCGAACTGGAGACATGTATTGTATATGTATGTATTGTATACTTAATAGTAAACGTAAAAACTAAACATGAAAACCCAAAATTGGTTCACTGTAAAGATATCATAAAACTCCCCTGGTGTTCTCTAATACTTGGAATTTGCAACATTTCGTTTTACCATTTGAATGTAAGTTTTATCTCTATGTCAATCTCTTCAAATACATATATATATACCATGCTTAAGAGAAACATATGATTAAATGTTTTGATTATGGTGTATAGTGGAAATGGCAGCAGAGGATTATTTAAAAATAATAATAAATGAAATTTACCGACAATGCAGGGGAAATCAGGGCCCATATAAATAATTCATTTTTCACAAAATTAAAGTTTTTGACGGGTCAACATCGTTAGACACTTGGCGTACTCTCATTGGGCCTTTTCTCCAAAACTCAAAGCCCATCTTCTTCCCTTTTTCCCCCTTATTTCTTCTCATTGCTCTCACTTCGCGTCTCGAGCTTCGAATTCGACAAACCCTAATTCCAAAAACTCCCCCCTCCTTGGTAAGCTCCCCCAGATCTGACCTTGCTTCGCTCATAGATTTCTCTGTTGCTCCTTCCTTGTTGTTATCGTTTACTTCGTTTACTCTGTTGTTGGTTTTCTTGTCTATGCTCGTTCTGATTTCAAGATCTGGCCATATTCACGAATGATTTCCATCGATTTTCGTGTTTGTCTCGCTAGATTTTCTCTATGTTTATCTGTACGGATATGCTTTTAGTAGATTTGAGGTTTGAACAGATATGAAACTCTCGTGATGACGAGGACGACCTCGAGAGGATTTAGAAAATAGTAAACAATGTTTCTGTTGGAAGTAAAAGTAGTTTGATTATAATCTATCCGGTACAAACCGGTTTTAACCAAACCAAAGTCTAATGTGTAAACCACATTCTCATCTCTAATACATATGCCTGGGATTGATGTTGATTACAGTGATGTTCATGAAGTATTTTTTGAAAACAGGATATCTTAACAAGAGTGTGTGATTACGAAACGATGACGTATACTCGGGAAGAAAATGTGTACGCAGCAAAGTTATCCGAACAAGCTGAACGTTACGAGGAGATGGTTGAGTTCATGGAGAAAGTTGCCAAGACTGTTGACACCGAGGAGCTTACTGTTGAAGAGCGGAACCTCTTGTCCGTTGCTTACAAGAACGTGATTGGTGCTAGGAGAGCTTCCTGGAGGATCATTTCTTCAATTGAGCAGAAGGAAGAAAGCAGAGGAAACGAAGATCACGTCTCGCTAATCAAGGACTACAGAGGGAAGATTGAAACTGAGCTTGGGAAGATCTGTGAGGGGATATTGAATCTTTTGGATTCTCACCTTGTTCCTGCTGCGTCCTTGGCTGAGTCCAAAGTGTTTTACCTGAAGATGAAGGGAGATTACCATAGGTACCTTGCTGAGTTTAAGACTGGTGCTGAGAGGAAGGATGCTGCTGAGAGTACTCTCTTGGCTTACAAGTCAGCTCAGGTAAAAGGGTTTATCTTGAGAGTAGTAAAAGGAGTTGTCTTGATGGATGCTTATGGTTGTTTCTTTCTTCTTCTGATGTAGGATATTGCACTTGCTGATTTACCTCCTACTCATCCGATTAGATTGGGACTTGCTCTTAACTTCTCTGTCTTCTACTATGAGATTCTCAACTCTCCTGATCGTGCTTGCAGTCTCGCCAAACAGGTTTGTGTTTTGCCATATGGGATTCCCTTTATGCTTGCCCAAACCAGATCCTGAATGATATTATTCACTCTATTGTTTTCACAGGCTTTTGATGAAGCAATCTCTGAGCTGGATACATTAGGAGAAGAATCGTACAAAGACAGTACACTGATAATGCAACTTCTCCGTGACAATCTGACCCTCTGGACTTCTGACCTCAACGTACGTGTCTCCCTCTTTCCAAACTTTTTCTTACTTTTTAAGTCTTTTATACACAATCTAAAGCATGGTTACATGTGTATAGAAAGTTCATGTACTGAGTAAAATTTCGACTTAACACTCATGTGTTACACTCATTTTACAGGATGAGGCGGGTGGTGATGAGATCAAGGAGGCGTCAAAAGACGAACCTGAAGAAGGGAAACAAGCCTAGACGTTGAAGAGAGCGAGCAAGACATATCTAAGTATGTATGGTATTGATTTGGCTCTAGTTTCTTATTACATTATGATATGAGGTTTGTAGAAGCAGAGAGAAGATCATGCTTTGGTTTTCTTCTTTGGAAACTCTTAACTCTGTTCTTTTTTTATGGAGTTTTTAAGCTGTTGAGTCTGTCTTTTGTTTTTCTTTTGTTAGTTTTATTTAGGAAGTGAAACCCATCTTCTTGGGAACAAAATCAAACACCCAACTCCGGCCAGAAACAAATTAAAAAATTGAAACACCCAACAACTCAGAGCGCACATATATTTTTGAGCTTATTTAATAGGAATGGACTACGAATATACGCACATCAATGTCTTAAGCACGTAATTATGGATTATTAATTAAATATTTTAATATATAATATAATTAAAACACATATAAACACATCGCTATTATTACCACCACCTCTCAAATCCCACTGCCTAGCTTTTCCGCTTGCCTCTGTGCAATAATTCATCTATCTTCTCTCTCAAATGGTTTCAGCTACTTCTTTACTATATATTATTGGTTTTGAAGCTCAAAAAGCTTTGATAAGACAAATGAGAAAGAAGCATTTGGATTTTGTTGGTTGCCTTTGCTTTTTTCTCATCCATGAAAACAATCTATTTCCTCTTTTCTTCTTCTCTTCCCTCACTTCCTTATCTTCTTGATTTTCTTTTGTCATCATATGTTTCTTGTCTTCTTCTAACTTCGCATCCTTCAGAACCACAAAACATCCCTTAATACAAGCAAGTAATCAAGTGTGTAAGCACTTGTATAAATTTATAAATTAAAAAAGAAAAAGAAAATTGAATGAAATGGTTCAACCAAT